>JAQGAV010002013.1:0-17648 GCA_034691345.1 Phasmarhabditis papillosa
GCAGTCGCATTTTCGTCCTTGGCGATGCTATAGTAACAAAAAATATTGAATAAGTTTATTCTACTTGAAAGAGCAGAAAATTTGTAGTAAAATTGTTTTAGATGGCACAAAAATAATGATTTTGAACGGAATTACGCTCCTTTAAACAAAAGTAGGCGTCGTCGCACCCAAGGTATAACAACTTGAGCAAAGCTACAGTAACCCGAGCCAAAATGAACCAAAATGAATGGGAGGGCGCACCTTTGAACACAAATATCTCGAATGCAAACAATTTCGAATTTATACTCCCTTAGAACGTTTTGATAAACCGAAAATTCTCTTTCTGTTGGGATGCTATGTGAAGAAATGTGTCACAGTACAAGGCAGAGTAACAATATTTCCAATTAGAATGGTAGAAAAATAAAAATATATCCTTCTCAATGCTTATTATTACTATAATGGTCTGTACTTTTATTGCGGATTATTATAGTCTGCATAGAACGTAACGGTTTTCAGTGCATAACCCTTGAGAGAAGGACTGTTAGATTAAAATAAATGTAGTTTTGAAGAATTTGTTCCCAATCCTCCGATTTTCCATGTACTTTTATTCTACACCCCTTCTGCCTTTATAATAAATGATACTGCGTTAGTTCTTGTAACAGACTATATAATTATATATTATATATATAATAAATGCTTTTTCTATCCCTTTTTCTTTTTTAACTTTTTTTCTACTTAATTTTTCTTCGTTTTCTCTCTTCTAATTAACTAATTTCCATTGCGAAAAGCGTCCTCTAAACTCGCAGTCAACACGCCAAATAACAGCAAAAAACGAGAAGGCGCCGGACCGGCCACTTTGGATCGAGGGTGGCAATGGGTCGACCCGGCCGTAAAATTTGCCCCCTTGTTTTGGATAGATTACTTATATTATACAAAGCTATTACGTAGAGTGCAAACGCCATTTGTATTTAACCGGCAGCGATAACGAGGTAAGGCATTTCTCAGCCAAATTTAAGGCAAAATTTTACAACACCGCAAAATTTTAACTAGTAACAGCGCGTGCAGTCTTAACAGCCGTCTCTGTAAAAGAACAGTCATTTTTTTAACACTGCTGCTCCCCATTACACGACGCTAAAAACAGTTTTTGTAAAAGAATATAAACCCTTATAACTTTTTATTATTAATATTTATACATTAAATATGACATCATCGCTTGTGCAAAGACACTACAGATATACAGATTATTAGTAAAAATGCTTGAAAAACAATTAACTTAATATAAAAAACATCATTTAAACATGTATAAATTCATTTTAAGAAGAAGTTTATATGAAGAAAACCTCCAATATAATTTATTCAACTGAACCCCTTTACTACACAATAACTCTAAGTTTCCTGGGCGCATGGTTTCGACCATTCATTCCTGAATCTTCTAATGGTAAACCAAGACGGCTCAATTCTGACATTTAGTCTTATGGTGCACCAAACATGGCACGAAACATGGGAAGCTTCTGGTTTCGCAAACCTTCTGCAGTTACGGGTGTCGAACCTATAACGCCTTGAATCGTCCACATATTCCGCTGACCGTGCCGGCTAAAGAATTCTAATATGCAACGGGTCACGACTCGCCAACGGAGACAGTGAGGTTAAAGGACTGGACTCTCATTTTAATATTAAGGCCCTGTTCCATGATTTTTTGTGCCAGAATTTTCGTTCTGCATTCCGTATTTTATACCGTAAATGATACTAAACAATTCTTAGTAAATTCTTGCAAAAATATGTTTTTAATTGAATTTCGGTGTATTTTTCACACGTTTTGCAGAATTATTTCCAGAAACTGCGCTTATAATCTCAGAAAGCGAAAGGTTTACGTAAGTTAGTTTTGACAAGGGGCGGGCCACGCGGCTCGCACATCAAACTTTTGTAGGCGCGGTCCGGCCCGCGACAATGTTCAAATTCCAAGTTCGTGCGAAGGTTTACAGGTTTAAGAGACGATTATTGATGACGACGTCTTATGTCGGGCCCCCATTTTATGATTTCTCAAAAAAGCAGGCCCGGGTCAGCGCAGTTGCGCCATCCCTGATGCAAACGGGCCATGAACTCCCCTCACTACTTTCGCACTATTCCCTTTTTTGAGTATGTCCCCCCCATTAAGTGCTTAAAAGCACTCTTTTCTACTGCATTTTATACCTCTTTTTCACTTTTTGGCCTTTTAGCAGAAATTAGTTTATAGAGCTACGGAAAATAAGGAAGCTGCTTATTGAGCAATGTGGATACCGTCTGGAGCCGTATTTGCTAACGTTCCCCTTCCCGAAATCAAAAAGAGTTTATGTGAGAGCGCCTTCAAAATTTCGTAACCTCGAAAAGTTTTCGTTCCTGTTGCTAGGTGACGGGAACAATTAAGATTCCGATCTTGCCGGGAGTTTTTCTGAATATACCTCTAGAAGAACCAGAGATGTGCGGAATTCCGCGTGACGCAGAAAGTTATATTCAAATTTGTGTAAATGTTTGATTCTAGTACTTTAAAACACTTTAGAAAGCCTAGAATTCAATTTATATTGATAGTGGACCTGAAAAGACTGGGTTCCGCTAAAGTTCCGCCTAACAATAAGTTCAGCATTCCGCATCCGTCTTCCTCACTTGAAAATGGAGTTTCGCACATCACTGAGAACAATTGCTTTATTTAATAGTAATTCCATATTTTTACTCATATAAATATAAATTGAATCATATGTTCCAAGATTATCATTGGCACACAGAGTTTGTATCACATTCTCACATGCAATTTGTCTGCCGGCAACTTTTTTGGCCGGGGCGGCCCGAGAAAATTTCTCTCCTATCTGAATCCAGCGGACCGACCCTTACCCACCCGCTGGAACTATCTGTATATCTACCGGGGCGGCCCTCAACTGTTCTTGACTTGCTTCTTCCTTAAACTCTTAGTTCTCTTGATAAAGTAGTATGCATCTGCTGGTTTCCTCCATTTGACTAAATTGCAAAGATAATTAAATAAAGAGAAACGAGAGCAACGGAGCGGCGGTGTTAAAAAAGAAAAGTGGAGCATATTAGAAAACGAACTCACCTGAC
Organism: Phasmarhabditis papillosa; assembly: GCA_034691345.1. Lineage (NCBI taxonomy): Eukaryota > Metazoa > Nematoda > Chromadorea > Rhabditida > Rhabditidae > Pellioditis > Pellioditis papillosa. The sequence goes on from JAQGAV010002013.1 coordinate 3,067, forward strand.
TCTATTATATTAGAAAGATGAACACATGTATGTATGGCGTCTTAAGCCGCGTCAGCGTTCGGCACAAATTTAAAACTTGTAGAAATATATTCAAATGTTGATGTTTTCTATCACTCTAGTGTCTAAAAATTATTTTCGAGTACGCTGAAAAAAACTGTAGAAGATGTTGTATGTGATTTAATTGAAAATAGAAATAATGTTCGCAAGACCGGTCTTCATTCATTTTTAGTATAAAACCCCAGTAACTGAATATATTTCACTTCCGAGTTTATCCAAAACTATTGCTTCCACCTGGGTTCGAACTGGCCATCCTTTCATCCTAACGGATTCGTGAACAACATCGCTAACCATTCGGCCAAAAAAATAAAGAATCTTTTTATATTTCTTCGAGTAAGAATCATAATTTAACATGCTTCACCGAGCAATCTTCCAATCCAAAAGGCTCCGGCGCGTTCGCCACCAAAACTTTAAACAAAAACAGATTTTTGAACTGAAAAAACACCAAAATGTAAGTATTTTGTACCGCTTTGTGGTCATTTAATTAGAGTTAGAATTCCAATAACGACATGGGAGGTCTGATATTTCAACAAAAAAGACGCTTTTCATAGGTCAGTTATATTCCAAGTATCCAGCATAGGTTCTTGCTAACAATTGTTGAATATGTTAACCGATTTTTAATTTATTTTATATAATACCGCCACCCACCACCATAACTGTGGTAAATTTCTTCGGCGATGGGTCTTGGCCATTCAATCCGAAATCTTCTTAGCTGAGACGGCTCCTTTCTAATATATAGTCTTCGGGTGCATGAAACATGGGATAAATAAGCACAAGCGTTATGCCGTTTTCTTGTGATTAGTTTCAAAACTCTATATTTAACTTATTTAGTACACATTAGATGATTTTCTTTTCACAACAACTTTCCTTCTAAAATATGTCTATTTCTTCTATTTATATGCAAATTTAGATTTCTTTTTTTCCTAAAAACAATTTCCGCTTTTCGCAAGGAGTATTTTGTTTTTGGAAACATGGCTGAAATTACTTAGAAAATTGCTCTTTTCTAACTTTTTCGCCGAGAAACTACCTAATTTTAATTATTTTTACATTCTTTTTATAATTTATGTGTAGTATTTTAATTTTATTGGTGATTGGGTAACGACTTTTCGGGAAATCGTAAATTTTGACGCAGAATTTTAGAAAAAAACTGCTTTTGATTGTCTTGAAAGTTATATAGTTTACAAATTATTAAATGTTATTTATCTTATAAAGTATATCGATCTTTTGCTTTAAAAAGTGACCGCTGTCAAAAAAGAACCTCAGCCATCCCATTCGCAGCCGCCGCTCCCGCACAGAATCTCTCAATCCTAATCTCTAGAACCATGAAAGATCCCTCCAGAACTGCATAAATAGCCGATATGTTAGACTAATAAATATTCTTATCCTCCCTCCCTATATCCTTAAATAATATAAACTAATTGTCTAAGAAAATAAGTTAGATATGGTGTTATATAGTTAATCTCAGAAACTAGGTTTCCAGCGCGGTATCACGAGCGGGGCGCTGTGTAATAAAAAATGAATGCATTGTTGGAGAAAACGCAACACGTCGACCTATTTCACATTCATTTTTTATAACACTGCGCCCCGCTCGTGATACCGCGCTGGAATCCTAGGTCTTGAGATTGACTATACATTGCAACATTGACTAATCCGCGTTTTCGCGCGCCATTACTCACTCGCGCATGAAAGCCTTGACCGCCACTGTAAGCGCCATAGCCTAGTGGTTAAAGCAGACGTCTCAAAATCCGTTGTTAATAAAAACCGCTAGGTTCGAACCTCCGAGGATGCCAGTCTTTTTTGCTAGAAAGTACTTGTTTGATAAAAGATATACAATAATGAAAATTTCGTGAAAGTTACATATAAATACACTTCCCAGTAATTACCATAATACATAATTATTATGTAAATGTTGTATATTATTAAATATTCCGATAAACAATAATATAACCCCGGGGAGTGGATATTCGGTAACATTAACTGAAACTGTCAAAAATATTATTTTAGTTTATCACTTTTTTGAAGAAAAAGGGCTAGTTTCTCATATAAATAAAGACAAATATTTTATAACATCAAAAGTCCCGTTGAATGGTAAATAAGAAAGGAACCCTCGTTGCTCCGAGGATTCCTTGGGATGGGAAATTAATGGACCGTCACGGCATTTGCTGGATATTTTATTACAAAAGAGTTTTTGTCATTCTGGTTCCATATTCGAGTAGCTGCAAGTGTTACGAACACTTAGCCTATATCATACTAACAGAGTAAATCTTTACCTTACATTTCATGGGGGCGTGGCCCGAGCCAATTTCCCGTAGTGTACTATAAAATCTATTAAATATCTTTCTTATCCCTAAATACTTTACATTTCTCTATAACTTGTCGCAATTTCTTCCGTTTGACTAATTGACAACACAATTTTCATTACTAAACTACATCGATTCTAACAAATTCTCCTTTTTCTCAACCCAGCAGAATTTAGCATTTTAGCTTAAGAAACAAGACCACCCACGTTTTAAAGAAAGCCCTATTTTACTCCGACCTTCCATTTACTTTTACTCCCTTTAGATGGACGTTTGTTATAGGAGGTTTTATGAAACTAGATGTTTTATTAGGACTTTTTACTACATATATCTGTAAAAAGACCAGTATTATAGAGAAACGCGGTGTTAAATAAAAATAAATATACTTTTAAAGAAAAGGCCTAAAATCCACCGATTTCACTCATTTTAATTCAACACCGTCTTTTTCCATGAAATTAAAAACCTAGCTGTGGAAACAGAGTTATTAATATTGTAACTAACTATATATAGTAAACTCTTTAATATTTATCTTAGTTTTCTTTAATACTCACTGATTTACTATATTCTTGTACATTTAGCTTTAAGCCCTCAAAGGAGGCGCGACAGCAGCTAAAGCATTCGGTGCGCGCACTCTCTTAAACTAAGGGTGACTTACAAGTTTTTCTGGTGAATATTTTTTGTTTTCTTAAATGCAGGGTTAATTATAACACGCTGCTAAACCATTAGGGCAACATTTTCATGCGAATTAAAAAAAATTTCAGCTAATTTTTTCAAAAAGTCTGAAGAGATGGGAGTTTTTGGGGCCGGGCTGGTGCCGCAAACCGGCAAAATCGGCAGGTTCCGGCTCGATTTCAAAATAATAGAAACTTATATAAAAGTCATTGAGGCGGATCGCCAGCCTTGTCCCAGTGATTTTCTTTTATTTCTTTTTATTCCTTACTTAAACTCTAAATTGTCTCTATTTTCATGTCAAAATATAATTAGAGAAAACTTTTTAATTGTCGAAGAACCCCACAACTTTAGTTTAATTATTTTATTTACAGAGTCTCTGTGGCTAATGTTTGTACCAAGAGATAAGTTTCCTTGTCAAAAGACTAGACATTTTTAATAATCCCGCTACTCACCAGAATTATTGCACTTCATACACTATATTTTTGTAAATTTTCATTATTTCGGTCTTTGACTTAGTTAAACGTTAACTTTTATAGCTGTTTTACAACTGTTTCGAATTACTTTACAGCAATTTAGTTTTATTAGTTTTTAAACGATAAAAAGGAGAAAATTATTATTTTATGAGAGTTCAATAACCAGCAAAACGAAGAAAAAGAAGTTCTCTTATTTACAGAAAAGCAATAATGATCCGTTCCATTAAATTTTATTTAGTATTTAATGTAAAAGCCTACTAAATAAGATTAAAATAAGAACAATTCGAGTCATATCTTGTCTTTTTATTAATATTTTAATAGTGATCAAATAAGAGTCAGTCGACTGTAACTAAGCTAAAGTAAGTTATAGCCAACCGTCTGGGCCTTCAGTTAAATATCATTTTCTCTTTTATAAATTTTCTTTTCTTAAATAATTTTCAATATTTTCTCATCAGATCTACTGTAGAAAACCAATCTTTCACATTTTTAGGCTTCTATATATTTTCATGGAAAAATTGTCATTTTACAAAGTTGTTATGTTTTTTTTCCCATATGTCAATCTAATACCGTCTCTGTTCGGAATACCGCGCTAGGTACCGTTTCTATTGATACAGACTATAAAAAGTGTTTAAAGTGTTTTACTTCCTGTATTACAATCATAGTAGATTTCTTCGAGGCAGGGCTTCGGTCATTGATTCCGGAATCTTCTAAGTAGAAACGGCTCCCTTCCAACATTTAGTCTTCGTGTGCACGAAACATGGGATAAATAAGCTGCTGGTTCCTCAAACCTTCTGCAGCTACGGGGGAGTTGATCTCATAGCTTTAGATCCTCATGGATTCAGACTATATTTGAAATATAATGTACAACTAATAAATTAGTCTAAGTTTAGTATTAACATGTTTTCGTTTGTGAAAACGCGGTGAAATAACAAATTTCCGTGTGCGAGCAATATTTTACATGCGGAAATTGCCTAGTAAATAGTTGCCTTTTTATGTTTACAAATATAATTAACAAATAAATAAAAACAAAATAAATAGTTGACTTAAAACAAGATAACTCTAGACTTTTTGAGGTGTTTTCCGCCATTGTTTATAATGTTGGTTAAACGACACGGAGCGTTTTCTTTAAACATGCATTCATTTTTATTTAACGTTGTTATGATAGTTAGTTAGGTTTCATTAAAAGTTTTAGTAGCATCTTCTTCTTTTTTAACATCGCAGCTAATTTTATCCGCACCACCGCTCTAAATCTTAGGATTAGCTACATATTGTGAAAACAAAGAATTCGTTTTGTTTTTTGCTTTCCGTGTTTTTCTTATTAAAAATGTAATTTTTCATCCGCAAAGAATTATTGAGTTCCATTTGCAGTCGAGTATTGAATTTCCCCTATACTTAAGCTATTAAATTATATAATAAGAGCTTATTATTAGAAATTATAGATGGACTTTTGTAATTGAACCTTAAGAGAGGAACTAAGCTTCGGTTAGATAATAGGTTAAGTAAAGGTTAAAGGTTTTATTTTTAAGCTTTATGAATCCTGTATCAAGGTTTACATAAAATATGTATAAAAAGCTACGGTTTTCAGCGCAGTGGTCTAGGGAGGAGCGGTGGTATAAAACAAATTATACTCCTGGGACTCCCAGAGAGAAAAACCGTAAAATCAGAACTAGGTTTGCAATAAGCTTTACAATAGTTCTGTTTTCTGATAGTCCCAATACTTTTGTAGAAAAGACACTTAATCCACCATTCATCCATTCATTCCGATATAGCACAGCTGCTTCCCAGGATGCTGCGCTCATAGCCGTGGCTTAGACGGTAAGCTCCGTATGTAGGTTGAGGCAAGCAGTAATTGAAATCACAAAAATTGCCATAATACCAAAATTTGGGAAATGTTGTAAACTGATTTTTTCTAATGAAATAAGCATATTTCTCGATTATTTCTTACATACTTATTCCCATTATGCTTCTAATATTGTATATAAATAACGGGGAAAACCTAGTTATACACACTATATATGTTATTTATAAGTCTTGTTTTCAACTTTAAAATAAGTTTTTCTTAAATTGTTTTCCACGTGGGTGTGCTCTTGTAGTAATTATGTTTAAAATTGCAATAATTCCGTTTTGTTTCAAAATAAGCGAAGCCCGCCACATACACAGGAAACAAAAGAAAGGACCAACTAGAAAATATACTTTATAATATAAAATATTTAAAGTTATAGTTTTATTTAAACATTAATAGTTTATTCGAAAGCTACACGATAGCCTGTATAAAGGCTAGTATCTTCGGTAGCAGCGCTATTAGAACAAAATGAATGAACTTAATTTTCTACAAAAAGTTCACAATCCACTAATTTCCCGCTTATTTTTATTAAACACCGCCACTCTCCCAGGATACCGCGCAGCCTAGCTTTAGCATGTGAGAATCCCTTTATATGACCCTGCACTATCGGGAATAAACTAAATTAACTATCTACTTTTAAATAAATAATTTAACAAAACTATTTACGTTTTTACAAGTTCAGTTAGATGTTATTCTTTTTTACAGTAATAACTTTTTTATAGACAGTTTTAACCGAAAAACTCGGTTTCTTACGGGGTCGCAAATTCTTTAGTACGGGCCGCCGGTACCTTTGGTGTGGTTTTTTTGCAACCTTTAGCTCCAACGGTTACTAAAATAGTATAGAACATTTTGTGCAAATATTAATGCTTTATTATTGGAAATGTCTTTAGAGCATAATTGGGTAAAGGTGAAGAATGCTTAATGATCAAGTGTAATCTATTATATTTACTGTAGTTTGCAGTTTATTATGAATTAACTTAATGTTTCTTTCTTTATAAAAGAACACTCTAGCTAAAAGGTCAAAACCAAACTTTGTTATTCGAGGAGTAGAATTCTATTGTTTTATAAATAAAAGAATATAAAACCATAAAAAGAAAGGGATTAACTTATGATCAATAAATAGTTCATCTTAAGTTATTATGTAGCTGAATTTGATTGTTTGATTGTGTTAATCAGCTATTCCATATCTCCACTGAATAATCAAGACGACCAAACCGGGCCGGCCCTTTTTAATTACTTAATTATTATGCCTGGATAAAAAAGTTAAGGGCAAGCCCCACTAGGGTTAGAATTATAGGCAACTTTTTTTCAAGCTCCTTGTTTTCCATTTAGAGTTTAATTCTGTTAGTATAAAATCCAAAATGGGCTCGTGGCTCGTTCACGAACGATCCGAGTCGCCCGTTTCTACTATCTTCTATTGTTTCTAATAAATAATACTTTTTTAGCGAATTCGATTTACCGAACGATCGAATCCCGAACTACTCACTGCTTTAAAATCCGGACTGCATACAGCCGGCCATACTCAATAAATGCCGGTGTGATGCAATTTATCTTTTGAAATAAACTAGGTGGAGCGTGGAATAGACCCATTCGTGTAACACCTTTCAGCTACGTTGGATACCCACTGAACTATTTAAAATAACCTTTCTATTTTTATTTAAATGTCTATTTAAGCGTATTAAATACGTTATTTTTGCCGGATACCCCGTTCGAAGTAGAAAGAAACTTATATAACACTTCTATATTAACAGCCACACGTTGTTTACAAATAAGAGAAAGGGGTTATTTTAGGCCAAAAAAGCAAAATATAAACCACTTTTAGTCAAGATTTAATGCATTATTTAGTAACAAACGACTGTTTTGCACTGCTTTTAAAAGTATAATGTAATTTTGACAAGAATATGGCTTTATGATTGGCAGGTGCCACGCCTTATGTAGGGGGTACCCCTTCAGTTGAAGGAAGTTCAGTTTCTCTCTACTTCAGAAGCGTTAGCCGGTTTTTTTTTTGAAACTATACTCAGGGGTGGCCAGGGGCCGGCCCGCAGGTAACCAGCCCATAGCCAGCACCAGCACTGTTCTCTGGCTTACTAGCATTAATTTTTTAACGTTGGTTTTTCCGAAAGTGGGACCGTGACCCGGCCCGGGCCGGCACTGAACTGACCCAGCCTCTAGATAGTATACAAGAGATTTTTGCAATCTATAATTGCAAGACCAAAACACTAAGCAACTTTCTTTATATAATATGTAGAAGACATGGCCTCTTTATTGTAGCAAAGCACTATATATTGGTGAACCGGGTAACATCGGAACAACTTAAGTTTAGCTTAATAATTTATGTACGAGACTGCTTTTCGATTCAACTATTTTAGTTAAAAGTGCATTTATTTTTAAAAGTGAAAATAAATCCTTTGACAGTAAAAAAGTCCAAAGTAACAATTTAGTTTGTTAAATAAACAATGAAAGATGCTACAAGAAGCTAAACAAACGCGAAAATCAACATTTTTTTGTCTATGCGACTTTTTCATATGTGCATATTATATAACAAGGCTTGAAATGAATTATATATTTCTTGTTTCTTCTTTATTAATACTTTTATTATTAATGATATTATTAATATTCTTTTTATTTAGGTATGTTTTTAATTTCTAAAATAGTTCGCGGTCGTCGTCTCCTACATGAACTAGAACAACAGGAAAAGGATGAGGCCGCTGCCGCCATTGATGCAGCCAATAGTATACAACAGGTATATTTATTAATAATATTGTTAGAGTTATCTGTAGAATTGATCATTCACGCTCGTCGAGTGCTGGCCTCTTCTAATTAGTCTTCCTATTGGGATCTTAAGACCTGGCCAAATAGATCCCTACCCAGGGCTTGTCGAACAATCTAAATTTACTCTGCCGGTCTTGTTGATAACGTCAATTTTAAAAAATCACAAGGTTTCATAAATGGTTCACCATGTAACCTTATAGAACCTAGGAATCGGAAGTTAACCAGCCGCCCTAAACTCAGCAACAAAAGTTTGACCGTTTTTCAAATTTTCATAATGTATGTTGGAGAGAGACACAAAATTAAAATCAGGATCATCCGGAGTAGCTAAATAGTTATTCGGAAACCGGATTAAAAAATGTTGGGTCCGGAATCTTGGACCACATTCCTTACCTCAGTTCACAGGTCTCCGATATGCCCCGAATACGGCAAATACTTCAAGCCTAACTCCAGATTAGACCTTTTTCCATTTAAAACTTCTATTTATAGGTTTCGCGTCGACTGGCGGCCCGTCACCGTCGCAGTAGTCCAAATGCATTGGAGAATATAGAAATGGAAATACAGCCTGGACCTAGCACAATCAAAAGTAGAAGGAGGTTCGACAAGAAAATATATATAAGACTATAGATTACTCGTAAATGGCCGGGTCTGGGATGGAAAAAGTATAAAAGTTGTATGAAGAGCTAGGCGGTCTTATATAATTTTGAAGAAAAGCCTTTGTCCTAAAAATTGTCCTTTGGGCCGCCAAGTTTCTAAAAATATCCATGTCTAGCAATTCGAAAATACAAAAATATTTAATATCTTTGTATATTTAACATTATTTTTATTTATTTTTTTATCCCAGAAAGACCACCTGTCGTGATAAAACAGACTCTGTTGATTCTTCATTGGATTCAGGTGACCGTTTGAATATAAGACGAACTAGCAGTATGCCTAGCATTGTAGATGCATCGCCCCAAGGTATAATAATGGGAAAAGGCCCGGTATTGTGGAAACCTGCAGACGGGCCGGGCCAGTCCTTTGCAACCACTGAGCCGGGCTAAGACGGAATTTCGGAATAACATCCCCCTCCCCCTTTTTTGTTCTAAACGGGCTAATCGATTCAAAATCAAACCTTTTAGATTTTGGATCAAATCATGTTATTTTTTAAAATATATTTAAAAGGTTTCATGTAGGAAGTGTTCGTTAAACGTTTAAAAACGGAGCGAATTTGGCGGCGCGTAAAAGTCGCAATTCTGAAGGTTATAAAAACTTCGGGCTGAGAAATTCCCGCCCCTGTGCTAACTTATGTTAGATGTGCAGGTTTGGGTTACTGTATTTTCCTTTCAGGAGAACCTGCTGTCGTAGTTAGCGAGTTAAAACACTACGATTATGGACCTAAACTAAATAAACTGCAGAGAAGGAGTCTCCGTTTCACGTGGCATAGACTACAAACGCGGAACGGCGGAAAAAAGGTCGAAAATGTATTTGAAGAGGTGAGAAAATACGGTTGAAAGTATCTTAAGGGGATAGGCGGTGTCAGAAAATAATGAATAAAATATATGTGGATTGGAGGCTTCCGTCAAAAGTACATTCATTTTATACAACACCGCTGCTCTCAAGGATATCGCGCAAGAAACATAGCTTTGGCAACGGACTATAGTATATTAGGGAGTACAGAATAAACATTGTTCTATAATAATTCTTATAAAAATGTCAAACATTGGTTATTGTTTTAGTTTAGATCCAAATGATCAAATTTAGACGCTGCATGCGGCTCTTAGATTGTTCGAATCATCTAAGATCGCTTTGGGGCCGGCACGAGCATCTTCCTGAAAAGTGAGGCCTGGCCTCTGAAAACTCCGCCCCTGAAAACAATCACAACCCATCCAGATATTCAGAAAACCCTTAATGCTAACTAGACTTGTGCAATATTTTTAGGTCTTCGAGCGTCTGTCAAAATATTTACCTCAAATAAAAGACATCTTTACAACAAGAATGTTTCTTTGTGCAATGTCGAGGAATGAGATTCCATCTCTAAGGGAACATGCTAAGGTACTGTAGATACAGTAACCCAAACACAACCACGGGTTACTGTAACTCTATGTTGACGATTTGTATAATCCATTCGCAAAATAGACAAAAAGTGTTTCATCGAGGCAAGGGATTTCGGCCATTCATTCCGGAATCTTCTGAGCAAAGACGTCTCCTTTCTAACATTAAGTCTTTGGGTGCACAATACATAGGATAAGTAGACTGCTGGTTTCACAAGCCTTCGGCAACAAGGTTAAATCTTCAGGTTACTGTACGAATGATAGATACTGTAATTAACAACTTAGATGCGGAAAAAGGAAAGCGAACTGACACGGGAACCTCACTGGATCCTAAGATTATAGGTAAAAATAACTTATTTCTATTAATTCGATTAGATTAATAAACAAATATAGTATGTATGAGGAGCGAGCGCAATATTATTGAGAGCAGCGATGTTAATCGAAAAGAATGGAAATTCGGTGGATTGGCAGCTTGTTCTTCAAAAGTACATTTATGTTATTTTAACACCTCCTCTGGCTAGGATACCGCGCAGCAGTTAGCCTCTTTATACATATTATATATTTTCAGAACTTGTTTTATTTTTATAGCAGCTCCGATATAAACTAAAAGGGAATATATCTCCCAAGTGGAAAGGTTTCAAAATATGTGGCCGTAGCATAGAACCGCCCGGGCAGTATATATACTCGGCCACAGGAAACTTCAAACCGGAATTCCGTATTGCAACTTATAAAAAACTTGACAACTAGGCCGACAGCCCCTTTTTTATACGTATCCGGATCTGCTCACAAACTTAGCTTAGAATAGCTTAACCCATAACCAAATATAGATCCGCCCATCACCGGATGAGAACAGATTTACTGTATAAAATGAATGGAAGATCTTGTTCGTTTGCGAAACCTCCAGCTACTTTCAAGCTTAGAATTAAATTAACTATAATTATTATAGTCTATATTAGGTGCTACTGTTTCTAACATAGTATCCTGGGAAAAGGCGGTATTATTTAAAATGAATGAAGATGGTAGAGCCTTTTCTTACACTGCCTACCTCCAGAATGCTGTGCTTAGCTCTTGTTACAGACTATATTATATATATATATACTATATATTCTAAAATCCTAATTATTTTTCATAATAGGCCGTGCCCATGGTCCTCTTCGTCCTTATGGAATAACCGGACAATATTGGGAGAAACTCGGCGAGACCATAATAGATGTAGTATTAGCACAAGAAGCAGTAAGAGATCTACCGGGAGCTGGTCAAGCATGGGTTATATTAACCGCTTGTTTAGTTGATCAGGTAAATAACATATAGAATCGGGGACGGGAAGGGATCGCCGGGTGGCCGATTTTAAATATGTTGGTTCTCGGCTCGGCTCTTACAATAACTAGTCTCCAACAAAGGGTGTGCAGGGTCCGTATTCCCCAAGCGCACCGGGTCTAAACACACTTGGATTTCCGAATAAGGAGGTAATCATCCTGGGAATTTCATTGGATCACAGATTCTCGTGATGATAAATTTGTTCATTTTTATAAAACACCGCTATATTAACTCTAAACTTTTTAATAAAAACAAATGTTTTAACGTTTAGCTTCGTGCGGGTTTTGACGAGAATCGTTCGCTACACAGTGTTTTTCCTAAACAGTCAACTGTATTGCATCATGCAACGAAACATATGCACGCAGCGGTAAGTGCGACCCAATTATAAACAATGTTCAAATGATAATAAAGAACAGCACTGATTACGGTCTGGCCCGTTGATTGTCAAAAATAGGCCCGGGCCGGCCCTCAATTGGCAGGTAACTGTCAAGTTAACAGCTTAGCTACCACTTCTTATAAGAAAATATCATTTTCAGTCTGTGTTTGGCATTAGTACTTGTATATATTTTAAGATGACTATAATAAACAACAAATCGATAAACTTTACCGCCCTGATCAATGAGAATAGGCAGTAATTACAGGCAGGCGATGGAAACGGGCCAGCTCGGTTTCGAATATTTCGCCAGGTCGCAGTCGATAAATAAACTTGTAATATTAAATATTAAATATAATATAATAAATTTTAGTTACAGGACACCCCGTCTCCACAGGATGCGTCTAGCATTCTACAGTCGCAATTTTGTGAGGGCAAAAGAGACAGTGTTAACTGTATAGCAAGAGGGGTTGAAAGAGTCGCAATGGTACCATTAATAAGACATTCTAGTATGGAACACAATAATAGTAGAGAGGTACTCTTATATTATAAATACAACAGAGTGCTCAAAATGGGCCGGCCCATGCCGACTTTATAAACATCCGTCGGCGGCCCGGGCCGGCCCGTGAAATTTCTATTTCTATGGAAAATAATTGACTTTGAATATTCCCGGTGCGTGAAATTCCTACCCTCAAACAAGAGCAGAAAATAAGATGATCGGGCACGGAAATCTGACAAACAGGCCCAAGGGTGACCGCCATTTAAGAAGTTTTAGAAAGTTTAAGCACAACTTTAAGTATGAAATGTATGTTTTTTTATAAAGCAATAATAGATTCTACGAAAAAGTAAAAGTAATTGACAGCACATATTGTTATTACAGAAACACTGAGAACATTTATTTCTGTCATTTAAGCAAGGCCGACCGGTGCCAAAAAAACTGTAACGGGCCGGCCCTTTTTCAACTCTAGCTAAAACTAGCGACAACAAAGTGTGTTGAAGATGTTCTGCGAATTTATAGGCAAAATGTTTCTGTTTTTGTCAGTTTGTGAAAAATATTTAATATATCAATATTAATATTAATAATAATCACAATAATGAATACAGTTCATATGGAATATCAATATAGCAACTACAATAAATGTACTTGCTTATATACTTTAATAAAAAACATATCCCTATAGTTTATTTCACGCGTAATGTAAGTTTTATATGAGAATCATTCCTCTTCTAATAATTCACATCTTGCGACATATAGTCCGTTTTAAAACTTACACGGTGAGCGCCGGATGTATGATGAGGTGCATATTCAGAGAAATTGGCAAAGTGCCGAAATCGTTGTTGCCTGCCTCAATGTACATCCGGCGCTTTGGGTCAAAGTTTTGAAAGGCAGTATAGCACAAAAAGGATTCGGTATATTGCAGTGGCCGTATGAAACAATGTTACAATCACGGGAACGAAAACCGTTCCCGAAAGGGAACTTTTGAAGGCGCGGTATCGTTTGAGAATATTTTTCTGTTCTCGTGAAGGGATCTTTTCGTGGAAAGAACATTGGTAAATACGGCTACCAGTGTGTTCGTTAATGAAGAAGCATAAACCCCTAGCGGAACGCAAATCTTAAAAGATTGCCAGGCCAGGGCCGTAAAATTATGTAAATGGGCGGGTCTTGCCCACCCAAATTTATAACTGTAATTTAAACTAAATCTAATATTTCCAGAGTAAACTGAGCAGTGCTGGCTCTACTTCTTGTTCTATACAATCTTGTCCATTGGCATCGAGAGACTCTTTAGCATCTACCAGTGAACTGTCAGCAACAGAACAACCTATATCTATTACTTAAATATAATATAATATTAATATTGTTATTTATATAATACAATGTTTGTATATACGCTCAACCAAAAGAACAGAAAGCTACTTCACCAACTATATAAGAATAATATTGTTCATTCCGAAAGCAGCTGGAATATCATATACAGTCTCTATCAAGATACGGGTTTACAGCACAGCATCCTGAAGAGATGCGGTGTTTAATTGGAATAAAGGTAATTATGGAGAAAATGTTATAAAACATTCCATTCATGTTTATATAACACCGCTGCGCTTCCTGTATAGTGCGCTGTAAACCGTTGCTCTTGTAACAGACTGTATAACAAACCGGTATTTTTCTCGAAGAATCCATACAACATTTAATAAAAGCCCAACTACTTAATACCGGTCTCCCTGTTAGCTGTTGCATTGAACATTTCTTGCTTCCCAACGGGGATGCGAAGGTACGGGGTTGGCCCGCGGCCCGTGAAATTACCTTTCCTGCTTCCCAATAAGTTTCGCCTTAAATTGTTGTTTGAACAATAACATAAAATGTTACTTACGATTGTAAAAAGAAAACAGAACTAAAACTGTGTAAATTTGTTAAAATATAAATTCTTCTGTATAAATTAACCTATTAGAGTTAACAATGTTTAGAAATACTGGACTTGAATATATGCATATTGACCTGCTAGGCTACAGGCGCAGTATATTGGAAAGTATAGTCTATAACAAACAAAAGACCGCAGAGCGCGGTGGTATAGATAGGCTTCCGCAATTGCGTATTTGTCTTTTCAGGACAATATACCAAATAAAACTAGTAAAATAATATTTTTCTGACAACAAACAAAAAATTACGCATTGAACCATATAATGGAAGTTTAATTTTGCCACAGAACGAGCGATTTTTGAAACCTTAAACAACACCGCGCACTGTAGTCT
>JAQGAV010002014.1:0-17647 GCA_034691345.1 Phasmarhabditis papillosa
GAGCAGTTAATCTGGCCTGGCTTTTAAAGGCCTGGCCTGAGATTTTTTGATCAGGCCAGGCCAGGCCAGATTAACAGCTCTGATGGCTATGTTGTAGAAATATCAAATAGAAAGAACAAACTTTGTTTTCAGCCGGCAGAATTATCAGTTATCCCTAAACCAACAGTGGAAACCGGGCAGAACAAAAGTTTCCCTAAACCGACTAATTAAAAAAATTGTAATCATGGGTTCCTTTCTATTTTATCACTGTGCAACCGGTTGTCTCTAACTGACGAGAGAGTCTGCGTCTCTTAAAACCAATAGCGTTCCGTACATTCCGGCTGCTTTTGTTGCTTTTTGGGGTTACTGTAGCCGATTTAGAAGTGACAGTGGAGCGAGAGTAATAGAAGCTTAGAGGCATGGCTAACTCAGACAATATAGTCTGTAGACTAAATAAAGCACTAGCTTAAGTGTCAACACGGTATGCTAATACCTAGAGAACTTATTAAAATAATCGCTAACAATACTTTTGACAATGTTTTCAATGCTATTAGGTTTCAAGCAGGTCATAAATGTTGCTTACTAAGACTTATTTCTTTTCTTAAATAAATCAATACTGCTCCTCCCTTTGATTAAAATTCCGTTCTCTTCATTGGTTCTTATCAATATTTTCGCTTTTTTAATCGCCTTATAAGAGCTAATAAATCAATTTACAACGTTTAAACCTAAAAAGTTTACTTTTAAAAAGAAATTAACAATAACAATTTTAAACATGATTATAAGTATCTCCTAAAAACTTTTGTATTTTTAATCATTTTCCGCATGCTCAATTTAGAGACAATACAATTACAGATTATTTATGGTTTTTGTAACAAAAGAAAGCTCAAATGTATCTGTCTGTGATATTAATATTTCTTTAACTTTAAACATATATGTATATCTTTAAATGTTCTTTAAAGTACAGCTTTTCTATACCCAATGCTTGGCATACATATTAGTCTGTCTTCAAACCTACGGTCCGCGCGCCGATGCAAAGAAGGGCAGCGTGCGCGTAAATTAATTAATTGATCGCTGAGGGCTTATGAGGCAATAAAGAACATTTTGAACAAATTACATGTTTTATTTGCTTGTTTTATATAATTGCATAATCACAACCTTCGATTCTATCATAACTTTAAATGAAAGCGATTGTTAGCTTTAAAAAGGCAACGATCAATTAATTAATTTACGCGCCCGCTGCCCATCTATGCAACGACGAGCGGACACTAGGTTTGAAGACATAATATATATTGTTACTATATTCATAGATGTAATAATATTAATAACTTATGTCTACTGTTTTTCTAATTTCAAGGTTATTTTGTGGTTTGAGTAACTCATCTGTCAATATATAACACTTAAATGACCTTTTGCATTTAAACTATTTAATATTATTAGATTAATGCGAATTCTACCAAATTATATGAGAGATGTATTATATTTTAGAAGAAGAAATGCTTTTTAGTATTAAAATAGTTCAATCTAATAATGTTTTATATTTATATTTGTCACCGTTACTTTAGACTCTGTTGTGTAATAACAGTGAAGGTACCAAGTTGGCCTTTTATAAGTTTGAGCTCATAGATACTTTTTAAAGGACTACCACAAATTAGAACTGTCATTTCAGAACTGCCACAAACAAAACTTTTTAGTTAATACTTAAAAAATTATTGCATTGAAGCTTTAAAAAGGGGAATGTTTGGCTTGTAGTATTCGCCTGTTTGAGGCTGCCAATGTCTGGCTCTTAACATTTAGAAACTCTTTGCAAGTTCTCTAATTTTGGTTTCGACACTGATAGAATAAGTGAAATATAAAGTATTAAAAAGATTATTTAGCTTGGACCTGACCCGTCAATGAAACGGTGCAGATATCGTTAGCTATTATACTAATATAATATATTTGAATGCAGCATATTATTTAGTTGTAACAGTAATTATCCTAAATACTTTTAATATTCTTTCTAAAATACCGTTTAAACTGCCTTCTTTGCTATGAATTCTAATCATTGATAACGCCAAAATCCTAGGATTTCATAATTTTTGTAAATTGAATGAATTAAACTTTTGGTCTGGTATTCTATAGTATTTCAAACAGTTTCGAAGGTTCGATGAGATATATATGGTCTGTATTCACATTGTTGCTTTCTAGAACTATTATAAGGTGCAGTGGCGTTATATAAAAATAAACATACTTTTGGATATTATTATAAAGCACTGCTGCTGAGGCTTAGTTACTGCAATAGACTTTACTATTACTAAGCTTTACTACAAAATAACCATTTTTGTGTGGAATTTCTCAGTTTAGCCATTCTTCCATTCCCCGAACTATATTTCACTCAAAGACGCATTAGATATCAATATCTTCCCAAAAATACTAAATTTTCCTTTTGGGTCATGCTAATTCACTCTTTTTGCCCATTTTGGTAGTGGCATAACCTGGAGATCTAATTCATAGGTGTCATACTGTAGGTACTGACAATTCGTGGCAGAACCTAACTCAGCTTGCCAAAGGCTGGGCAACCACGATTATATCTATCAGGCAAATATCATACAGGAAACGGTTTCTATAGACTACTGGGCTACTTTAGTCGATGTGACAAGAATCGATGTACATGGTTTACGGTAGGTAGATGGATAAGCGACAAGAATCGATAGGTTCTGTATAGTTTAGATTTTACTGTTTTTTCAGTACCGCTCCTTTACATGGCGAGGCATTTGAACAAAAACTGTATTTCGAGTTTTAACGGGACTATCTTAGAGTTCTGACTCGTCTTTGCTTTCCTTCACTTTTTCCAATACAAATTCGAACCAGTAAACTTTAAGATGAACTAAATTTAACACTTAATCATTTTATATTTGTTACCGTAACCCCTTTTCCGTTTAGGACACCTGTTGTTTAGTTAACTTTATTGTCTTCGCAGTCTATAAAATAAGGTTAAATAACAATATCAAAGATAAGATAGTCAAGAACAAACAGGCGTACTAATTACCTGCTTTGGAGGTCAAACGAAGCTACGGGAAGAACCAGTTAGGTTATGTTTAGAAATGCTTTATAGAAAATGAGTACGTTTGTAAAAAGAAAATAATCACATGCAAACTCTAATTTATAGTATGTTAGAGCCGATGCACTTTATGAGAAGAAGTTTTAGCTCTTAAAAAAGATAATATATTTTTGTACTGAAAAGTATCACGTTAGTTACTTACATTTTTAGATTGAGATGATCCTTTATAAAGTATTTTCAACGGAATAATATAACTATTAGAAAGTAGATAGTATTTTGCGAATTCAATTAAAGTATGATATTGTCACAACCATTCTAGGCTTAGAAATCATTATTCATAGTAGATATACTAAACATATATCTAATTAAATCTAGTTACCATTAGAATATTATTATAACACTACATTCTTAGGTACACAGGCTATGTCACTCATATTAAATGACAAATTGTGAGATATTTTACTTTAACAAGGAAAATATAATATAGTAATATATATTTATAGATATTTAAAATGTATTAGCAAAAACATCTAAATTTTCTCTTAAACTTCAGCATACCGTGCAAGAAATCAGATGTTTGTATTTTGCCGAAAATAGAACCGTTTTAGTATAATATAAAAATACAAAGGTCTTTAGAAGTGTTTCGATTTTGCTAATTCTAACTGTTTTCGAAGTGTTTAAAACAGGAATTTATTTAGCATTTAACTTATTTCTTTGTAAAATAACTTGTTTTACATTGATATAATATATAAAAGAGTAGTACTAAGTACTGAATCCTATATGAACCCATACAATTTACAAAAGCAACTGCAATTCAATATTTATATTTTTCTTTTCCCTTCGAGTTGCGTATATTTCTATTGAATATTATTTGAACTGGTTTATAGAGGCCACCGCCACACACGGCATACATATCACTTATGAATTACACATTTGGGTTACTGTAGCTGACGAAATACGCAAATTACAATAAAACAGACGGCACCAAGCAGGGAAAGGGTGATTCATATGAATAATAAGAAGAGCAGAGTTTATATTTTGTCAGAATGTGACCGGGAACACTGTAATTTTTCTCGTAAAAACAGGACAGAAGCGAAAATATCTTTTTACCTGTTTGATTGAAAATTGTTTAGTTTTTGTGTTTAGTTGTTAACAGAGTTTAGTTTTTATAACGAAATATCGTTGCTAAAAAGTTTAGACTAATTATTCGTTAGTTACTACTAACTAACCATAACTATAGTTTTACAAATTTTCGATATTTCTAATTAATCTTCAAAAGGTTTGGCATAACACATATCACTTAATCCATTTTTGATAATTTCCCGACGTCTTCTCTAAATTTTATTCTATCGACCTTTCGGTTACGTAAAACTTACCCAAAAGGGCATTATACTCAATTATTTTTACAATCTGTTTTACAACTTAAATCATTTAATTGCGACCACCCTGTAATGACCTTCGCGGTTGTAAAAATTGAGTAATTTAAGCAATGGTTAACAAAGTTTGCTGAAATTAACGGAAAACAGAAGTATTAGGCCTATTTGTGGTACAATATTTATTAATATTATATAAATTAAGAAATTAATAATGTTAGTAAATTGACCATTCATTTATCAGGATTGTCAACGGAGTTAAAATACTGTGTTCTCTTTATAAACTTTAAGTTATTTTTCCATTCGAATACCCTAACCATAACATTCGCACTCATTCGCCTGTTTATAAACTTTGTTACTGCCATGGGTAGAAATACTTAAACTTAATTTATAATGAGCCTATAAAACGGTAAACGTAGTTATATATCGGTTAATTGCTGCTACACCTGGTCCTAAACTGACCAAAGCAACTAAAATGGAGTTTTCTAATCCTAGAAAACTTTTGAATTTTAAATCTTTGTTAAAAAAGAATGGAGTACCTTATTCTTTAATCTATTTGATGTATTTTTCAAATGGAAAGAACTCCTCAATGAAATCTAGCGAAAATCGATATTTTTACTTAAAAAGGAAGATAAAACAATTTAAAGGAGCAAATGCTAGCAGACCTTCAACGACAAGCTACAAGCGGCATCGTACAAGCAGCTACAATAGCTATGCTCCGCCCCCTTTTCCGACCATTGACGACGCTGCTGCGCTAAAAGAAGCCACGCCCCCTTCACAGTCCGAGACTATACGATTAACCTTATTGGAAAAGTTTAGTGAGGGATTAGCCCGGTTTAGTAACTTTAATATAATTATATTTATTAATATCTATTAGAAAGTGTTTATTTGTTTTTAATATTAATCTTGTATTATTTTTGCTACTGTTGATATTCTTATGGAATATCTTATGTAGCTGTTATTAAATATGCCTGTTTACAATTCATTTATAGAACACTTCATTAACAATCATATACAACACTCAGCTGTAGCTGATTATTTTTAACAAATTTGAAAATATAGTTAGTTTGTATTGATAGTTGAACTATTATTTTGCAGTTTATCATAGAAAAGAGAGAAAATCTGATATGCTGTTTAGTTACTCTATATATGATTATGCATTCTAAATATAATACTAAACTATTTAAGTTTTTAATAAACTTATATTCTCGATAAGTTATTAAGTAACGTTATTCTTGCTTCTTTTATCTATTTCAGTACCTTTTTACTTCATATAAATCTAAAATTTTAAACAACCTTGCTCAAGTACATTTTCTTTTCCTCCTCACAATTGTTTATTAAAACAAAAACTTTAATTTGCTGAGTGCTTGTACTACGTTTACATACAGACTTGCGTGTTCGTTTTTGCGTCAGTTTGTTTGTTCGTAGTGAGAAATCCTCTTTAAGAGATTTTAAAAGAGAATTAATTTACTTAATGTAACTATAATCCTAAGAGATAAGGTAAATTCATCCGTGGGTGGGCTAAGCTCACTTAAATACACCTAGATAGCGTCAGTCTTTAGCCTTAGCCCGGAAATAGTGCCTGTGCTCGCAGAATTTATAGGTTTAGTCTGCATTGTCGGTCTAGAAATTAAACTTATTTTAAACCTTCTTCGACAGAGAGTTTCGTTCAATCATTCCGGAATCTTTTGATCTGAGGCGGCTATTTTCTAAAATTTCGTCTGAAGAGGGGCGGGGCACTAAATTAAAACTCGCATGTAAAAATGATTAGTAAACTCTTATTATATAAAAGTGCATTGAACATTTGCCAACTAACTTTCTAACATCCCGACTATAAGTCTTTTCACGATTACAGAACAATTCCATTATTTCTACAGTAACCCTACTATCTCGAACTCCTCTTTATATTACCGTAATCAATCAATAATGGGCGTGACTTAGGCTGTTATCGCCGATGCTCTTCTCTAGTGTTATTATAGCAGTGTGTAGATTCAACAGTTTGTAAGCGGCTTAACATTCTCTTAAAACCCATTTAAATAACTTTATTTATTTAAATATAATAGTTAATATTATTATCCTATTTAAACAATAACTGCTCCTCCCTTACATAATAAGTACAGATTAACTACTTAACCCATAAGTACGCTGCAACCGTTTCTAACAGCTTAGTACGCGATTCGAACTTCATTAAATTAACCAAGCTAACGAGGATTTTAAAATAGTCTGGAAAGGAACTGCACCTATTAAAGCTAACTTTGACCATCCCTCTTTCGGAACAAACTTCATTCCAAATACCAAAACTATCGCCCAGTAAGGGAATCGAACCATCAACTGCTAGATACTAAGACTGTCGCCCTAACCAATCGGCCACTTGATACCAGATATTATCTTACTTAGTATCTTCTATTGTTTTCATATAATAATATAATAATTCTTTTCAGATGGCCTATTCCACTTTCAACTATCTCTCGTGTCCCAGTTCCACTGCAGCTACAAACGGTTTCTATGGAATACCGACAGTACCTTCGCTTACAATGTTTCCTACAACCGCTTATAACTCAGGTACAGTAACCCTTAAAGGCCCTTAAAAAGCATTGAATTTCGCTGTGTAAAAAAATGATATATATGGAGATGAATGTATCCCTATACTACATGAACGAGTTAATGCGAATATCTAGATTGAAACTACTTTTTACAAATTAGAGAGGCATATCTATATTTTTAAATTGGCAAAACGGTTGGCTCTGAAGGGAGATTGAACTTTTAGCACCGGACCGGCCCGTTTAAGAACTACGGATAACTTTATATCTCCTGTACTGAATCATTTCATGAAATACAACATTCTCGAGTCTAAAAACAATAACTTTAACTATTACCAGCTACAGTAACCCACTTTAAGAACATTCGTTTCAGAATATAGGTTTAGTATGTATGGCGTTGTAGATATTCTTGCCCGGTATCAATATTAAATTGAAATGAATTGTAGTTGTGAAAAATTTCAACCAATCAACCTATTTTTATTTATTTTTATTTATCACTGCCGCTTCTCTTCATTAAAGTTAGCTCTTGTAATCGTATAAGCATTGAAGACATACATTAGTTGGGTTTACAAATATGAATCCATAGCGGAAATCCTGTTTCCATTTCAAAAGACTGTTCTATTCCATAAAAGAGTTTTTAATATACAACCTTGGTATTATAACTCAAGCACCTTCCGAATTATTGATTATTCTGCCGAAATAATCGGATTTAGTTCTGAAATTTGCATAAAACTGTTGTGGAATAGAACTAGTCAACATATTAAAATGGTAGATAGAATATTAAAAAAGATGAGTATACCTAAGGGGGTTGATAGACCAAAATGGCCAGAGAACTGCCGAGAGAGCTCGTTTGAAATCTGGGTTTACTTTTATTTGACCAGACCATCACACTAGTCAGAGTTGTAGAGTATTGTAATCCTGGGTAACGGATTTCGGATATTTCCAGGTGTTTTTAATAATAGCTAAAAGATGAGAAGGGTTTCAGCCCTAAATATGGCCGTATAGTTTCAAAAATAAATGTTAAAATTAAAGCTTTTAGATTATGTTCAAGCATAATGTTGACCTTTTGATGAAAACTGTGATGATTTATGTTTTGCACCACCAAATGTATTGTGCAGGCCCGGGACAACCCGATAGATTCTAACTCCTAAGTCTAATGTTATAAGCTAATATGGTGAAAGTATCTTCATTACCGAATATGTTATTATATAATTAAAGAATTAACATTTACCTATTATAAATATCTAAATCTAACTAATTTCTTGTTTTTCAGGCATGATTCCTCGCAAAAATCGTCGTGAGCGAACAACCTTTAACCGACAGCAGTTAGAAGTATTAGAGTCATTATTTAGTACAACACATTATCCGGATGTATTCACAAGAGAAAAAGTAGCAGAACAAATACATTTACAGGAAAGCAGAATACAGGTTACATATATTTATTATTAGTTTATATTGTAAAAAGCGCGGTATTATTAGCGGTAGCGTTGTTAAATGAAAATTACTTACTTAATTGTCGGTTTATACTCTTTAAAAGTACTTTATTTGTTTGTAACACCGCTGCGTCTATTGCGCTGGAAACGTCGTTCTCTAAGAAGTAAGCTATTCTATAAGAAAAACTGAAAGTACAGCCTTATTTATAGTTATACATTTGACAATACTTGCAGGCTATGCCCTTTGTTTTTATTAATAAAACTATATATTAAAATGTAAAACTAATAAGGCTGAACTCTGTAGAGATCTTTTTTCTTTGTGAATATTTGGAATTTTTGTGGCGCATTCCTTTCTCCGCGGTTTCCGAACTGTTGCATTTCCTTCCAATACGAAGATGGTTTGCTTGAGTTGGCAGTTTGCCCTATATAGATCAATATTTAATCAGTTACTGCGGGTTACTGTAGCTGATATGAAGGTCCCGTAGCGAGAATAATCAGCGAATTCAACAAGAGCAAATGTACAGCAGAAACCAAATGAAATTAATTTATGAAAGTCTACCATGGTCTAGTAGATGAAAGAAACTGCGCTCTTATTATCTTTTGAATGGGTTAAAAAAGCCATCTTCCAATAATTTAGCCCTCCCATATTTTTCCAAATGTGATATAATATTTCTTCTGATATAAAGTTGCTGTTACGTAATTTGTTAGCTGTTATAGGTCTTCTCATATAGAACATAAACGGTGTTTTCCCCCAAAAACAAAAAAACTTCCAGCGGGATTGCTACCTCTAGCTTATCAGATAAAGATGCTAACCACTTGGCCATACTGTCATGCTCTCTTACACTAATATTTACATTACAGGTTTGGTTCAAGAATCGCCGTGCCAAACACCGCCAGCAGGAAAAACAAAAGCCAAAAAGCGAAAAAAGTGAGAAAAAGGAGCCGAAAGAGGAGCGACACGAAGGGGGCGGAGCCTATCAGATAAACAGCCAGAACAACAGTAATCCCAGTGAAAATGAGAGCGGGTGAGTTGAATGCCAAGACTGGTGTAATTGGAAAAATACAAATTAACCGCATATTAGAAACTGTGCCTGGCTGAGCTGAGTTCGTCATCGGGCGGATCTGTGGAAAAGCCCAAATATGCAATCTCATTTACTAAATATGAACAAACCATCTAGAAACTACTTGCATACTTTTACAAAGAAAATGTATCTGCGAACAACTAATTTTCATAAAATAAGACATATTTACACATAACAGACCCGTCCGTAGCATTTTTTTTATACTTATTATATTAATATAATTAATAAGGCTAAATTTATTCATTTAAATATTTAGCTCTCCCGCCAAATCAGCCTCGCTGTCCCCCGTCAATATAAAAAGCGAGTCTTCTCCCTCACGGTCTGGTGACAGCAGTTGGACCTCCGCTGAGAATACGGTATGCTAAGGGACTAATTAAAGGACTAGAAACACATTCCTTTAAAAGGGAAAGGATTAAAGTACTGTTCTTGTCTGTAAAGTATCATGTAATCGCTCGTATAAAACAATAACTGTAGATTAATTTTGTTTCTGTCATTCATTTCGTATTGTTCTAGGCCGCGACGTTCCCTTCTAAAGTTTAGTTTTCGGGTGCATTGAACATGGGATAAAGATGTTTTTATAGCCTAAACATATTAAAATATGTGTAATTGAAAAGAATAAGGAACGGTTAACCCAATATAATGCTCGGTTCAATTAAATAACAATAGTTTTCATAAGTATAATTCACTGAAAAACTGACCTGCCCTGTCTTGAGGCTCAGATATCCACATTATTTTTTAAAAATATAGAACTCTTTCAGATTAAAGACAATCAAATCTAAACACTATTTATTATATAGTTCTTTAATTATATTCTTCAGGTTTCTTCTGCTAACACGGTATCCCCAACAATAGCTTCAGTGACTCCTTCAATGAGTATAACACAACCATCTGTCTACAGTAACCCATATTTTAATCCTTATTGCTATGATTATAATAATTATTATCCTACAGCCGCCTATAGTCAATATCAGTACGCAGCCAATCAAGTATTCTTCCCGCCACCCAATTAAATAATTAAAACAACCGCGTCCAATGAGGAAATGCGCAATTTTTATAGGCAGTCATTTGTGAGCAAGTTCAGTGTTGTGAATTTAGCTTTAGTTGATAGCGCAGTATATATTAATATAATTTTGTATTTAAGAAATTAAAGTTATTTATTGTTTATAAACAATTGTAGATTTTCCTTTTCGTATGAGAACAGCTAATGATTTAAGTCTTTTACAAATATTATATTCTTATTTTTTATAATTACTATTTCTTTTTTTAAAGATTTTCTATAAAATCTCTAGTAGTTAGGCTTGAATTTAATAATTATGCCTATAGCTAATTTTGCTCACAAAGTTTTCCTATTTATTTTTGTTAATTAACAACTCTTAATATACTCCGGTTCACTATTGCCCTAACAGTATTATCCATATCTACCTATCCAACTTTATTATAAAAATGTATATTTTATTATAACTATTATTATTGTTATTATTTTAAGTTAAGGTTTTATAAGTTACCCTTCAATGCAAACGCTACTCTTTTACTTATGAAACAGAATATATTGAGTATTTTAAGTAACTTAATCTTGTAATACATTGAGATTCTTATTTAAAATCTTAGTATTTATGTTTTTTAATATTATTATTTTAGTTTTAAAGTGCAATAAGCTAAATTAAGACTTACATTCCAACAGTATTACCGATAAATTATAACTTTTTAAGTTAATTCCAAATTGCTTAGTCGTTAGAACATCTGATTATTAATGTTTTAAAACATATGTCATGTTGAATTAAATTAATAAAATGAAATAACTAGCATTGCTATGAATACACAGCCGATA
This sequence comes from Phasmarhabditis papillosa, assembly GCA_034691345.1. NCBI lineage: Eukaryota > Metazoa > Nematoda > Chromadorea > Rhabditida > Rhabditidae > Pellioditis > Pellioditis papillosa. Next base: position 11,276 of record JAQGAV010002014.1, read on the forward strand.
AATAACCTTAGTTTACTTAAAGGCACGGTACACTCAAAAATGTGTTAATTTAAATTTTTTTATGATATTCCTCCCGAAAAATTATTCATAAATATATAAATAATTAAAAAATTGAAGAAAAATAAGGATTGTACAACTTGTACACTACAAGATATTCTATTTTGGTGCACCCAATTTGGGATAACTGTAATTGCTTGTAACCAATCAAGGATAAATACGTAATTATTTACGGTTTATAAAGATTTTAAAGAATATTTATCTTTGAAAATACTAGAAAATATGTTAATTCAAAACATATGCGAGAAGTGCAATATAAGTGTGGCTGGATTCTCCGATAATCAACTTATTTTTAATTCATTTTTATATAGAGACTTTTATATACTTCTTTTATATATATTTCATATAATATATTTAAGAATTAAACTCAGTTGTATTCAATGTTCAATTCAATTAAATGTCTTAAAGTTCATCGATTTTCATTTTATAGTTCTAAACTGACTACCGTAACCCGTTTAGTCCTTTATTTGTTTATTACGTTTGGCCTTATTTCCGTTTACGTCATTTACTGTGGGGAAGAGTGTTATCAGGGAGGAGCAGGTGAAGGCATTTTAGATTACAAAATAATAATAAAATAAGTTTTAATAGAGGGGAATTTAGATATAGTCGACGGACGAATTGCTTGCAGCGGTATACGGTCAGTTTTGCAAAGGAGCGCGGATACTAAGAGGCAACAGACTGAACCCTAAACAGATTAGCGCTCCAGCGCAACATTCTTAGTCCTTTACCTGCAAGCGACCCCTCCGTCGACTATATTAAGAATAAAGAGAAATTGAATTACTAACAATTAAGACAATTCTCCGACTTCTTTTTGAAAGGTCAGATCGAACATTCACACATTTTGCGAAGGGACTCCAAATAATCAAACAAATCACCATTTACGTAGTTCTTTGTGTAGAATATTCTAAAATAATACAATGGTTTGTGGAACGTTTATGATTCCCTTGAATGTTGCTTAGTTGGACGAAATATGTTACGAGTAATGTCTAACAAGCTATTTGGAGGCTGCTCCCACAAGGTCATAAGGATTGTTTCCAAAAAGACGTCTTGTTTAAATTTCAGTACTGCTATGATCTACTTAACAAGTCACAGAATAAGTGAAAAGTAGACTTGTTTGAAAACTCGTCTAATATTTTATAGGTATAGTCGACGACGGATGTCATGTTGTTAAAGGTCTGGCCCTAATTTATAAGAGTGCCAAAGTTTGAAATTGTTGTATTGATATGCCGCATGCTAACGGTTTATATAAATCACGTTTTTTGATGAAATATGAGTGAGCAGATTATTATATATATTTATTCATTATGATATTGAAACAATATGGAACAGGATTCTATATAAAAGGGACATTTCTTGGTGATCTTTCTTCCCTTTTCTACCGTATCACACGAAATAAAAATAAATTATGTTTGGGACACAAATTTTGGCCAAATATGTGTTTTCACGCCGCACCGCTCTTCGAATTGAGAAATTCGCAAATATTCTTTTGGAATCAAATTCAGCAGTATAATTTCATACATAAAACATGTTTTTTGTTTGGGAAAGTCAATTTTTCCTATAGAATTTGTGAAGAAAACTGATATCGTCGAATTACTGCCCACTATGTCCTGTAGGACACATGAGGCTCGTCCGGTCCTTAGATAAACGACTGAACCATTTGATTTCAAAACTGCACGCAGATATTTTAGTATCTTTTAGGGAAAATCCCATTTGGAAACTATAGTTTTCAACGTCTTAAATAATTCAAAACTTTCCGGCCCGCTACCGGCCCCAATATCGCCTTTTCTTATTATTACATTAACAATAAAAGTATAGAGTATTACATAACTTGTGCAACCCATTCCGGTGGTTGTGGCTTATAATTTGTGTTTTATGGTTAGATATATTTTATAGTTTTCTAATACCTACTACTTCTTTCTAACAATTCTTTTTCTGTTTCTTTGAACAAAAACTTAAAGAAATTCCACAAAGCATACTTTTTTCGGTTATTCAAAGAATTACAAATGCTCAACCGTATTGGATTGGAAAAATTGGAATTATATTTATTGTCTTATAGAGGAATAGTAACCAGTTATTGGCTGACTAATATATTACCATCTACAATCGAGGCCGCGGTAACGTAGTTATTAGAAGCTTCGCCTCATAAAATATATGTTCGAATACCCTTCGATTATAGGACAGAATCCTTCACACTCTTGTTCCTATAGAATTATGTCATCACTTTTTCAAACAAATCTTATTAATTTTAAAATATTCCTCAATCAGCCTGAAATTTTTCGTTTAAAAATCTCAATTTGTTGGCCATTTGGGTTTGTTTAGTCTTTCTGGGACCGACGAGAAAAGACCGTAAAAACGCACAGAAAGACTGAAAAGGAACTTTAACTGTAAAATAAAACATAAAAAGGGTTGTAAATATAAAAGGAAAATAACTAAATTGAAGGTAAAATTAATAGATATTCGAAAGAAATAGAGCTTCTTGTTATATATTCTGAATAACTCTTTTACTACATTATCAATATATTTATTGAAATAAAATAATACTTATATGCCCGTATATGAACTTTTGCTACACTTTTTACACTGATATTTTACAGGACTGGGAATTTTACGAACCGGCCATTTGGGAAAGCGGCTCGTTTGCGGGCCGGAAATTTGTGCTGTGGGCCGTGTAACGACAATTTTCATGAATAAATCGACTGATTTAGGTGAATATTTTATAAATACTATCAAAAAACATGAATAGGTAAAGATTAATGCATTTCGTATTGTTAATGCCAAAAAATATCACTAAAACTAACTTTTTTTGAACAATATTCGCTAAAAATTGTGAAGTAGACCAGGGACGGTCGTGCCGGCACCTGCCGGCCAGTGGCCATGGCGCATAAACGCTGTGGTGGGTGCCCCGCTGTTTTTAGTCTACCGGGGCAACAATCGCAACTGTCCGGGTAGCTAAAATCTGCACGGGCGTTTCTATGTTACGGCCACAGGTAAAATAGAATAACTGACTGAAAGTTTGCATGCTAAAAAGGCGGAAACGCTCACTAAGGGTCACTAAAACTGCAATAGCTGTAAAATGACACATTTATGCTCCTTGTAAAAGTTTATTCAGCTTAACGTTGTCAGTATACAAGGTAGTTTAACCTTAACTTGTGTTAGTAAATAAAATAAATGAGTGAAAGGGTGAACCTGGCTGCGGGGCCGTTGGTCTATGGCAGAGGTGCTTGGAACCGGCCCCGGGAACTTGACTGGAATTGACAAATCAGCGCTGAACTGAACATATTAACAATTACAATCCAAACAATGTATCATATTCGAAATATGATGCGAATTTCACAGGCCCCACTCTGTTAAGACCTATAGACAAATATATTTCTATATTCTTTCACATTTAAGAGTTTATTTCATATCGCCATTTTGGTCATCCCACCTTTTAAGATTTTATTCGGTAAGTTACTAGAAGTACCAGTGCAATTGAAATTTCATTCCCTTTTTTTTAAATATTTGCGAAACATAAAAAATGGATATCAAAGTTAGTGGAGCAACTCGCTAATGTTACTTTGTAATGATTAGACAACGTTAGGTAACCCGGTCACAAGCAAAGCCACTAGTGGACATCATTGCCCGTCAGATCTTACAAAAAACAATGTAATCGATGAATCAATACTAATATTTTTATCACACAATACATGTTTTATTTATTTGTATACTTTATAACTATTAACCCTGTCGCTACGATTCCTTGTTATAATCTAACATTTTTAGGACCAGGCCTGTCATAAAACTCAAAATCGCCGTCACAGTAGTAAGTTTTCATAACAGCCAACAATGTGGGCGTGGCCTCTTTTATCCATTTGCCAGCCGCAGTCCTTCAATTCTCATTTGGTCGTGGTTTAGCATTCTAGCGTCAGTTCAAACAAATTACAAAATGTACTAAAACCGAGGCTACTAATGAAAATATAGTCTTTTCATATTAAATAAAAAAAGAATAAACTAAAGCATAGATTAAAAATAGAGTTTTTAATGAATTCATGCGGAGTGGCAGCATTTTAATGCAACTACTTCTGATGGAAGAAGTATGGGAGGAGTTCTGAAGGGGCCAGCCACTTAAAATATCCTACTTACTTATCCTACTGCGCGGGACGCTAATGCAGTTTAGTTTGCATGCACGCGTTCTGGTCAACACAATGCGTATCGACTACTGTTAGGCTCCATTGTTTCATGTTTTGCATTTTATATGAGTAATAATTTTGGTTAAGATATGAACCCGGCTCCACGGACTATACTTCCCAAGGGCGTACAACCCGTTGATCCTGATACTCTTATAAGCTTAGAGAATATAAATTCAGCAAATCTCGCAAAATTCTTTCCTCCTGACGATCAATTGGAAACTCTTAAATTTCTGGCTAAGTAAGGTTTATATTACAGTAAACAATTTTTGTGTTTTGGAGTTATTCTTTTCATACGGAACTATTCTTTTCATACGGAACTATTCTTTTTATACGGAACTATTCGTTACTAGTACCATTCATTTAATAAATAAAGATAAAGCATTAAAGAATCCATATATAATTGAATTAGAGAATACCTTGTTCTAACTAGTTATGGCTATATATCATTATTCCGCAGAGAAATGGTAGCCCAGAAAGCACTGGCCACATTTTTAAAGTTCTCTTGTGCCGTTCCGCAATTCTTTCAGCAAATGAGCAATTCTGTCAACTCGGTAATTTTTGAATTTTTGCCTAGAAATAGGCTCTCACTAAACAAGAAGATTACATTTTGTATGTTTAAAGACAGATGGTTACTAGCGAAAGTATGTAATTGTTATTAACTAATACTAACAATAAGTATAATGTATAAAAGGACTGTACTTATTTATAACGAATGAACAAATACAACATGTTACAATGAAAATATTAATAATAATATACGGGTATTTTATATATATGGTTAGTTTATTTAATAAAACGGTCGGTTTTCTGATTACTTAACTCGTCTTCAAGCTGTTTCAATGGTTTAGATATTAACTATCTTGTCTTTGTGAATGACTCTTTTATATTGAGAATACTCCACTAAGCAGCTCTACTTACAAATAACGAATCCATAGAACATTTTATGAGAAATCAAACTTCTTGTAGTTTCTCAATGGTTATTAATACACAAAGATCTTATTAAACAAAAACATAACTTTGTATTCTATTAAAACAAATATAATATTAATACTATTATCTATAATACTAAGCTATATATTCAATTGTAATTTGTTTTTTTCCCATAATTGAGTTTGCAATTTTTTCCTTAAACGTCTCCCATATGGTCGGTTTGTGTGGTGCGAGAATCTTTATTGTTTTTTCTGACCAACATATTTTCTTGTCTAAAAACAAACAATAAATTCATTGTTAGGGAACGTTTTCATTGACACTTTTTGTAAAAAAATAATAAAAATATGCTTCTTTATGGTCTGCAAAAATATTAACAACTTTGTGATATAGAGTTTTGTTTAATAATATTCTTTTATGTTAAACAATTCCCTAGAATTTTATTATTTTCTAAAACTAACCGTTATCAATAACTGTTTTACTTTTAAAACTAAAGATAGTAAGAAAGAATGTCCAAATATACTCGAATATCTAAAAAATATTTTTAACTAAAGTAACTAATCGTTATTTGTTTTTTCTAATAAAATTAAAATGTTTCAAATAAATAGATATTGTTTACTCATATAGTCCGTTGCAAGAGCATTATCCTGGGTAGCAGCGGTCTTATATATAAATATATGGAAAATCGCTGTTTTCGGAGACTTAAAGGCACGGTACACACAAAAAATCATTTAAAATTTTATTTTTCAAGAATAATCTGCTCGAAAAGTTATTAATAATGATATACTAAACAAAAAATTCACCAAAAATTAAGACTTTGCGGCTAATTGAACTTTTGGTGTTTCTTGTTGCACCTTGGAGGGGTACTGCAGGATGACTTAGAAGTAATTAGTTAGGAACTGCATTAAATTAACGAATTTCGACAAAAGCTTTGCGATACACGAGATTTTCACCCAAAGTAATGGTAGAAATGTTTTAATTTTTAAATTTTAGTTCAATTTGACGAGTTATACATAGGGACCGGCACCCACTAACTTGTTTTTCGAAATACGACATACATTTAACTGCATTAGAAAGATGCTTCTTGATGTAAAAATAATCCGAAAACAGATTAGGAAAAAGATAATTTTCGACAGAGTTATGATCAAAATACTATCGGATCTCTTTGGACAAAAATATAGGTAAAATTTGGCTATCGAAAATGGGCGGGGCTTACGAT
>JAQGAV010002015.1:0-17644 GCA_034691345.1 Phasmarhabditis papillosa
CGTTTGTAAGACTGTTTTCATAGCGAATTTAGGCAAAGTTGTAGTATTGACGTTAGTTCCAAGTGAGAAATATATAATACCGTCGCCCTTTTGCATCTCGGAGGAAAAAGGCTGTAATATAAAAGGTTAAATTAGTTTAGCTAGATATAATGTTTAGTTATTTTAGATCGACAGTTAAGTTCTTCCATGAACGAGCCGTGGAGTTCACCGGTGCGCGGAGCCGTCCATCCTTAGTTAGGATAAACTAGAGGTGGTTCTTCATCCGGCCCGGCCTGGTATTTTCGAGCCCGTTCGGAAGCATTTTCGGCCGGGCCGGAATGTCGAAAACTGAGCCGAGCCGGGCCGGGCCCTGCGGATAACCACCTCTGGGATAAGCGACTGAGTCAGTGTTAATTTTAAAGTTTTCTGAATCTGGCAAGGTCAGATATATCAGAAATGTTGAAATATCTGCTTATCTTTGGAAGTTTAGGGTATTTAAATGAATTCCTATTTAGGGAGTTTCTTATTTATTAGATTAAACCCGAATTGTACGGTAGTTTTCTATCAGAGCTGGTTATCCGGCCGGGCCGGGCCGGGCCGAGTCGGTAACCAGCTCAATTTTCTACCCTTGTTCAAAAACTTCAAACTAACACAATAACTTAGTTTATATTCTTTAATCTTTTCAATTTGTATCTCCAGGGCTGGGATGTCGGTCCGCTAGGCCTCGATGACTTCTGTATAAGCTCCTATTGGTTGCAAAATGGCCGGTACGGGCCGACTTTCGTTTTAACCCCTGAATACCTCCATTAACTCCATAGGCTCCTCCCCTATTCCTAGACCTCCAATGTGGATTACATTCGGCAGAGTAGGACGGGGAAAATCGATAAATTCCTCAGAAGCAACAAAAACAATGTCAGAATCAGCGGCAATTTGCTCCAGAGAAGGGAAGTCGGGGCTGAAATAAAACTTTGTAAAAAGGTTGTTTTCAAATAATAATTAGCATCTCTAAGAAAGTAAGAAGATTCTTAAGTCTTATATTCTCTTTGGATATCTCCTTACCCAACACTATAGTCTCTTTCAAAACCTAAACTGCATTGCGTCGCCAAAAACTGTATAGTCTACGGACAAATCTAATGTAGTTTAAAGGTCTATTTATTATAATGCGAACGCACAATTATATCGTTACTTGTACATTTTCTTTCAATTTACGCGCTCCTTCTAAATTCCTTCTACAGTACACCTCTTACAGCGATTCATGCGTCGACTATATACTGGAGAACTCAGAACCACTTTAAATGTTTTTGAAACCCCGGGTAACGACTAATGGTAAGGCCGGCACAATGCAGTCTAGGTTTCTTCAAACAAACTCTTCTTCAATTCTGAACGTACCCATATTTATCTCTGAACAATCGGTTTATATGACGGTCTGATATCCTTGCAGTTACCATTAATACCACGGCATACCACATATTCTGTATTCTTTCCAAATAGGACATTTTATTACTAACATCTAAACCATAAGAAGCAGGCACATAACTAACAGGATTCGGCATCCCCAAAGTCCAGGAAATATCTTCTGACATTGGTAAACTTAAAAAATATTGTAAATACAGTAGATGACTGTAAATAAGTGGTAGGTTACGGCAGGATAAACTGGTTTAGGCTCAAATTGATGAAAGAAATAGGTGCGGTTGATTCAAATTCATTCAGGGTTTCCAAACTGGACTGGACTGGACCGAACAAATCGCACAATCTGAAGAGAGACCCTGATCAGATGCCGGTAATTCCGGGCTTGGGCCAAGCCAGTCTCTGAACATTTTGAACTCTGGCCTGGTCTGACCCCAAATTAAGTAATTTAAGCTAGGGCAGTTTAGAAATACTTGCTTATTTGGGAGTATAGTCTGTTTGTATCATGCAGTAATTCGAAGCTTTAGTTTGAATGAATATGTTTACTTTTGTCTCCATCTCAGCAAAGCTTCGCCTTCCTTTATAACATACCTAGATATCCAAAAATGACTCTTTATTCCTAACACATGTGCAATTCCATTACCGCATAAAAGTTGTTGTCCTAATTGTTCACTAAAGAAGCCGTCAAACTTTTCCGCCTTCAACCGGCTCATGACATCATCACGGTCAAAAAGCTCTAAAAAACATATCAGGATCCAAGTTCGTGTTTTGGTTTTGGAAAGTTTTATTTTTGAATACTCCTGATTCCCAGGATGAAAAGAATGGTATTCTACATTCTTTTAAGTTTATAATATATTCGAAATCCCGCGGTGGATCGGCCCTGCCCCCATTTTTGCTGTGCGTGGCAAATTCCACGTTCTAGAAGTTCTTATAGAGTGCTAAACCCCATTTGAAACGGTAATCGCTAGCAGCAGACAGCAATATTTTGCAGGGCTGGCGCTATCTGCCGGAATAATAAAAGTACACTGATAGAAAATAATAGAAGAGAGAGTCGATTGTAATCTTGATAACAGATAATTTGTCGTAGATAATAGAAATCAGATAATAATTAAATAATAGTTGAGGCTTAGCTTATATGGAAGACCATATTAGGAACACAAGGACCAAGGTATCCGGGGTTTTTTCGGTCCCCCAGATACCTGGCCTTCGAAGGTATATTTTTTATTAAGAGCTAGGTTTCCAGCGCAGTTTCATGGGAAGCAGCGAATCTATGGATTATGAGTCTGCTCTGGAAATCTAGTTCTCGAAAAGGACTATAGTCTGGTTCGATTAGCTAAATATGCTAATTGGTTTGTAACCGCCTTGTATAACTTTCTTTAATATCTAAGCTACCTTTGCAAAGTTTATTAAATTCCAGTGAATATTGGAGATATGCTGCATTCAGAGCCAAGGCACTCTCGCTTTCAAAGATATCATTGTTGTGGTCTAAATTTAGGATGTAACTTCTGTAAAACTTATATATTCATTAAATTTCGTGTATCTGGGCCAGCCCTGCCAGAAAACATCCAATTTCAGAGAACCGTATTCTTTCATGATTCGAAGCATCTTCCCCCCAAGTTCATTAAAAACTATTAAACTATAATAAAAGTCTGATTTGTTTCGTTCGTTTGTGTTATACAAGTATGTTATAAACAGATAAGATAAGAAAAAACAATATTTTCTTTAAACTAGACGCTCTACACTTGTACTGCTTACCATGTAACCAATCAATCAATACGGTGCTAAACCCAGTAACCGACAATCTATTGGCAACTTTACTGGTATTAACAGTATCCAAGATATGCATGAAGTCGGGTTCAAATAATGTCTGCAAAGTATTTATAGGTATTTCCAAGGATTGGACTATTATCCAAATTGTATAGCGCAAAGGTATTCGGATCCTTCAATTGATCGGCATTCTTCTGGGCCATCTGGGCTATAGTTATTCGATGATGCAATTATACAGTGAACTGGAATCTTCCGCCAGCGGCCCCCCAACTAGCTTGAGCTGCAGTCTTACACACCAGCTTACATACTACATATAGAATATGGATATATACGGGAACCTATTCAATGATAATAAATAGTGCATAATATCTATGATCACGGCAACCTACCACTTGATGTCCTGCCCCGGCGAGAGTATCGGCAATTCTGCCATTTGAAATCATATGTGAACGACTTATAGTCGGAGCAAAAACTAGGATTTTATAAGCATGAGAATAGGGAAGAAAGGTCAAAAGCCATGCAATCAATAGCATTCCCAATATATAAAATCTTATCTGAAAGTATATTTGCAATAATATATATATATATATATATATATATATATATAACCAAAATTGAATAAGAGTCGTGAACAACGTGAATAACAAGTATATGAATGCAAGACTGTTCGAATGGTGAACACATAATTAGAAATATTAAATACACCGAGCGTTTTCGAAGATCAATGCGAAAAAAGCTCGAAACTATTCGCTTCTTCGCCCAGTACTAAATTATACACTCTGACTCACTGGCAAGAGCAAGTCATATATTTCAATCCACATAGCCTTATGCTTCCCATTACACATTGTATTTGCGTTTAGGAATATGAATGATCCACCCTATCTCATTCATGAATGCATAACAATCTTAAATAAATGTTCAGTATAAAACGACATAGTAAAGTATGTACACTGAATTAATAATAAGTCGAATACTGATAATAAGTCGAAAAATAGGAGCAGCCAACTGTTTTTAGATAATAGTGTAAGGTAAAACCACCGAGACACTGGTCAACGAAATACTATGCGTGACCAATATTAGGCGGAGCCTTTGATTAGATATAACCAATCTGAGCAAACTGAATAATAGTTGTAATATATATTATGAATATGAAATAGTGGCAATTAAACACTGATGGTATTGATGATGTGAATACTGTTGATGATGATTGGTATTACCTCCGTTCCGCTGAAACTGTTTCCTATCATCATACTACAACTTCATGGAAAACACAAGCTAACAAAATAGAGCTATTTGGCACAACTTATCTATCTCTATGGTAAACAACACATCGACCGTCAATTCCCACCACTCATTGAGGGTATGAAACAACAGCTATAACAGACTAAGATGGCTGATCACCAACTGTGCTCAATGCAGAGAACATGATTCACATTTCTAGCAATTTAGATGATCTGGCAGGAAATAATAATAAACAATACAAAATCAACAAATTTATTTTTTAACAATGCATTAAACATGGACAAAACACACAATGGACAAATATAACAAAAACAAAAACGTGCCTACTGATTTTGGGCCTCGATGTTCTCCATTATGAACTTCTTAATGAAGTCATCAAATTCCTGCAATAAAGTTATGATAGAGGAAGAACAATCAATCTTACCTTTGGCCACAGTCTCATCATCTGATCATAGGTGAATTGGTCCAAACGTCCATCACTGAATACGCAAACAACAAAAATTTCGTTGCCCTAAAATACACAGAAATGTGATCTGGCTTGTAGTTATCATATTGAAAGAGAAATTTGTAGTTCTGCTTTATTAATTGTTATACATGTTTTTTATTATAACTTTTATTATAATTTAGAAAGTATTCATTGGATTTATGGAATTTGGCTAGCCTCAGTTTGTTCTATATCGTTTGTACACATATATCTGCCATTGCGTAAATCGCCTTTCATTTATAGAAAAAGTTGATCGTGGTCGTTTTGCGCAGTTCAGTTGCCGCTGGCAAAAAGTAGGAGGAACTGCATATGATTTGGAACCGTCTAATTGGAGAAAGCTAGCCATTATCTTTTGGCATGTTTCTAGACCATGGGTGGTCTAGAAACATTTCACGGGTCGGCAAATTATGTTTCCACGATCTTTCTCCCTAATTTTCCAAGACGTGAAGAGCAATATTATGTATGCTAAAGTTTTCACTGTTATATTATTTGTTTCCCAATATGTTTTCCATTTTCTGACATAGTTGTTGTTCCAGATATGGTTATTTATCTCTTTACTAACTATTTTCCTTATAAACCAGTTTGGCCGAACTAAATCAGCGCCACTAACAAATCCACTTTCTCTTATTATGCTTTTATGTTAAGAAATGGACAACGCTGCATTGTTTTTGCTGAATTTCTCTCGTTTTCACTATCTTATACGTTTTCTTTCCAAAGTCAGTTTCGAAACCTAGTTCGCCGGTGCGGTGTGCCCGGGCGGGTCCGCTCATTTTCAAATTTCCCAAAACAGTTGGTCTGACATGTATTTTAACATCTCAGGGTATGAGAGTGGAGTTCTGTTATAACATTTTGAAGCAAATATACTGCTTCTTTCAACCGTAATATGAGTCTTTGCTTTTAAGAGAACAAATATTTTCACAGAGTTGTCTTGAACTTAATCAGTTGCTAGAATTTTTGGGAACCCCTCTACACGTAACTATGCAAGAACACCTCCAAATGTATCGACTAGCAAAACTATTAAGTAAATATAGAAATGAGCTGATTAGGCGGTTCAGGATATAACAATCTCACAAGCAAGCTGTCCGTTCCATGTTTGCAAATTCAAGATGAAATAGTTCTTGGCAGGTCAATATTATAAAAAGCCCAAATTTCATTAGCAACCATCTCCGTCGCGAATTCCGGGCAGGGTTTTCCGCAGTACAATTTCGAATTCAGATGAAAACCTGGGCAACAATTATCTCGGGAGTCAAACTGGGCCTGGCTCATAGGCCCAGTTTTGTTCAAATCCGCCCAGGTCGGTCCGGGACCACACTTATTATTGTCTATAACTTACTATATATATCATTATTATTGTTCCAGTCTTAATGAGAGTCTAGCTGGCTGACTTTAACTGAACTGGTTACTTGTCGACCATTAGCATCTCTCTATGTAGTCGCCACACAACTTGTCCATTAGCAATAATATAGCTATATCGTAAACGATTAGCCGAAGACCACCAACAAAGCTAACTAAAGTCCCGGTTACACTTTATTAGACCTTTATTTTTAAACATTTGCTTATATATTTTATTACAAGTTTATCCTTATCCTTAACTGGTCAATAACTTCTTTGTAGAACTTGATAAGCCAATTTGAAATCGATTTCAAAATAATTCGTTTTTCCAATTCTGTAGCCATAGTATAGAAACGCCCGGGCGGGTGCCTGGGCAGTTTTTAGTTGCCCGAGCAGTTGAGAATTGTTGCCCGGGCACGATAAAAACTGTCCGGGCACCCACCCGGGCGTTTCTATACTATGGCCACTGTTTCCTGGAAGTCCCAATTTTAGGAAAATAGACCGGTCTTTAATTAATTTTTGTATTTCGTCTCAACTACCAATATACCGAGTCATTTTTTGCATAAGCTATATTAGAATAAATTTATCCGAGGTTTTGGGACAATACGTTTTAATCCGCGATTACTGTTTCATTGTTTGTTGAGTATTTATCGAGTAAGCCTCCATTATTCAATAATTATCTTTTCTGATCGTATTTATAGACTTTCTCAATTGCCTATGACCTCTACTTGATGAATCCTGAACGCCTTCGACAGTTTCTTATCATAAATGTAGGTCAGAATGTGTAGCGGCTGGGGAATTCATCAAAATCCACAAACCGACAGAAGTTTCATGATTGTGTTTGTCTACCATATTCATTATTAGAGCTTCGGTTTATCGGCATAAGAAAGTTCACTTAGCATATGGTTGAAATTAGTATGATATATTTCAGGGCTGGGTAAAGGCCCGCCCGTTTCTCAAATTTTCGGCCCCGGGCCGGCCGTCCAGTCAAATTCCCAACCCTGATATATTTTGGGACGGCAGATTCCATTCAAAACATAAATGCCGACTCATTCAAGAACCACAGATACTGGGAAGATCTAGAGCTGGCTTGACCGGCCCACAAATTGTGAAGTTGCATCGCTCCAAGGCCGGATATCCGCTGAACTGGGGCCCACTTTTTGAAAGTGGGTCCTGAAATGGTGGCCACGGGCCTAGCCATTTGGTCAAACTTCAGATGTAGATGATCTTTTAAGGCGGATAACTCGATTGGTCAGCTGTGTTTTACACCTTCGTTCATCCAAACTCTACAGAATCAGACCAGCAAAAGGAGAAAACCAAATGAAAGTAAGTTAAGCAAATTTGCCTATTAGCCTAGAAATCCCAAACTTGGGCTTGTTTGATACGGTACGTGTAGCTCAGTACACCGGAATTCCAAATTGCCGAACCGCCAACTTAAACGGTATGTCAGGTGCAAGTTGGTTTGTAGAGCACAATTTATAGTCTATAACAACCAAAAGACCGCCGAGCGCGGTGGTATACATAGGCTTCCGCAATTGCATATTTGCCCTTTTCTGAACATGATACAAAATAAAACTAGTACATGAATATTTTTCAGACAACACACAAAATATTGCGCATCGAACCATATAATGGAAGCTTAATTTTTCCATAGAACAAGCGATTTTTGAAACCTTAAACAACACCGCTCATATCCGGCCCGGCCTGGCCCGGCCCGAAATGTTGAAACCCAGGGGGCCGGGCCGTCCGGATAACCACCTCTAACACCGCTCACTACAGTCTTTTTTGTTGTGGACTATAGTATTCGTAGAATAAGCACACACTTTGTTTGATCCAATTAAAAACACAGTATTTTTAAAATATATTCATAGCAAAAGTTGGAAAACGTTTATCAACATTTGAATTTGTTATTCTGGTAGCATTTTTCAGGTGCCAAAAAGCCTTCAGTAAGGTCTTATAATCCGGGAAGACCGTTAGCGATGAACGAGCGCAAGAAGATACTTGAACTATATGAGAGAGGTTTAATAGAGAAAAAACTACTGGCAAACGGAATTCTTTAGCTTCATCGTAAGCTTGATAAAAATACAAAATTTCAGGTTTGAAAATCAGTCATATTGCTAGAATCATCGGAGTTACACACAGTTGTGTATCGAAGATCATGACCAGGTATGAAGTTGGGTTACTGTACTTCAAATAGCTCTACCTTTTTTCGAGAGCCAGCTGAACGACGCTATTTCACTACCCAAGGCTGTCTCACTACCCAAGGCTACCCATCAGTGTCTTCTAACCATAGTAAAACAGACTTTATCTATTTTGTCGAAATCCCCGTTTTCGTAGAACTTCTTCTGAATTACTAGTCCGTAGAGTTGGTCATCTAATCCATAAAGTAAACTTAATAAAGAACTAAGAAATATTCAGATACCGTCGTACCGGCTCCATGCTGCCTCGTTCTTACCTAAACCAAATGGCGCTTACTTCGGCTGATGAACATTCCGACAGCGGGTCCGAGGCCAGCAGTAGATCCACTGAGATAAAGGAAGAAAGCGATTTAGATCAGGTATAGTTCAATTCAAATGTAAAGAAGCAGTGTTAGAAAATACAAAGACATGTTTCGCTACCCTATTCCTTAAAAGTTTGCTGAATAAGCAACTTCTCATAAAAATACACAGGCGACACTGCCTCATTACTCTTGAACAACACTATATTTCGAGAGATTTGAATTTCCCGCCAAAATCTGAAGTTTAGAGATCTGTTTAGGACCTTATTTAATTTCAGGAGCCATTATCTTCAACACCTACAGAGTCCACGTACCCACCAAAGAAGCAATACACAGATCATTCCATTAAACGGTATAGTCAGCACCGAGAGTAATGATGGAGTGTAAAGAATTCTTCTGGCCAGCATCTGGCGCCTTCTGTCCCTTCAAAAGTATACTTTGCGAGTACGCGCAGGCAACATGCCTGCAGGTGCGGTGGTAAAAATCCAGTAAATACGCAAGTAACACTCCATTATTACTCTTGGCGCTGACTATACACGATTTGCTAAAGGGGCCGGCTCGTGTAATGCCCACCCATCTTAAACATTATAACAGAATTTTCAAATCTAGCAACTCGGTCGTATTTCCTGGTGGGGAGTGAAAACAGAATTTGACCTTATTCGAAACGTCCGAAACTGACATCGATTGTTGGCTACTTGGCCGGATCAGGCTGCAAGTTGTTTGAAGAAAAACAAGCTTTGAGATTACAAAGAACGTTTCTAAGCACTTTCAATATGTTTCTGAACTTTCTACTTAATCTTATCGAAATCCAGGAACCATACTCCGAGATTCAACAAAAAACGACCGAAGTTATATTAAATGTAATTTAGGCTGCTCTCCTAGTCCCAATAAGAATTTTCGAGCCCCATGTAATTTATTGAACAACACCGATTATTAATTTAATAAATATTATTTTCTGTAGAAAAATAATAATAGTATCTGGGAAGTATGGACTGGTCTGGAAGTCGCCGGTTTGAGGGCTGGAAATTTGGGCTGTCCGTCTGTATAGGCTCAAAATATCGGGAATTGGCTTGACCAAGAACAGTGTTTGAGACAAAACGGACCTGTTTAATTAAACATTTTAAAAAACAGTATCTAAAAACGTCAATATTTTGTATTGTTATTGACAGAATATAAAGAAAAACGAACTGTTTTGAATGATGCTCACTGAAAACCGCGAAATAGAACAAAATTGGAGAAATAGGCCGGCCTTCTCCCTGCCCAGGTATGGCAGAAGTCAGCCCAGGCCGCCGAAATTGACCACTGGCCAGGTCTTTGTTACCTCTGAGTCTAAGACTTGGATACCAGTAGAATACAGTGGATCTATACACGAGTGAATCCTTTATTACTAAAATCCTCCTTAGCAAGCGTTGGATAACAAATTACATGAGATCCCAGATACAACCGGCCCCTTCTAAGAAGGAAACCCGTGTAGTAGGGAGTAAGGGGTATTCCCTCCTAAAGCTCATCTCCAGAAATGGAGCGGCACATTTCATTTTTGGAATCAGGTCCAATCGCAATCCATTCTCACAATTGAACTTTAACCTCCAAACCTTGTCCCCCCCCCCCCCAGTCGACTTTGCTAAACTAGATGTTTTCTGCCCTGCCCACGTCGTTAATTGCCTGAATATGGTGCAATTTCACTTATCTTACTAGCAAATCAAGAAAATAGACAGACGAGTTCCCCTATATGTACCAAAACAACAATGACAAGGTACCTTCTTTAGAAGAAAATAACTTATTAGTAAGCTTGTTACCTGACGCTTAGGCTGACTGACAAGTCCCTTTTTTTATAGTCTGTTTTAAAACCTATATACTGTGGCCGTAGTATAGAAACGCCCGGGTGGGTGCCCGAGCAGTTGAGAATTGTTGCCCGGGCAGGCTAAAAACTGCCAGTGCATTTGAGTAAGGCGGAGCGAGGAAGACTAGTTTGTGAAGTAGACTATACATTCAGATAGTTCTTCACAGCATACATATGTTGTATCATTTCTCTAGAGTTGATCGGCCATAGTCCTATATGAGGTCAACAGTGTTCCATAGCCCGCGGCCCATATGTATTTGCGCACATTTTGTGGATCTATCAGTTTCCAGATTGTCGGATTAACATTTTATTAAAAACCGATGACTTTTTTTGGATGGCTTTTTTCATAGTTTGTTTGCTCTTTTGCAGATCTTCTTAAGTTTTGCTCTTAGTTTTTCATGGAGTCTCCTTAAATATCTTAAAATTATTGTGAGAATCTCTCGCATTTGTAAAGACACTCTTTAGGAGAAGGTCGAAGAACAAGCTTAACTAGAGCTTGGTCAAAAATCGCAAAAAGCAAAGGAAAGGGCTAAAGAGGGCCCAGCCCGTTTAACAGAGTGTCCAGCACTATCAGTTTTCGTTCCTGAATTTTTGACCCCGACCCTCCCAGGCATAGCTGGTTGCTGGCCCGGCCTGAAATTTTGAAACCCAGGCCGGGCCGGGCCGGCCGGATAACCATCTCTGCTTTTTTTGGTAGTTTAAGCTGTTTATCATATTGAGCGATATTTTCTATTGTAGTGAACTTCTTTTCATAGAAAAAATCGATAAGCAGAGTTATTGAATCTTCTAAATCTCTGTTTTTCAAATATTTTAACTTACCATTGGGCCCCGGCCGGCGGCCCCCTGAAATTCCGACTCCATTTGGAAAACAAGTTCAAGGGGCCTACCGAATAACTGAGTCACATTCTCAAGAGACAATTCGTAGGCGGCATGAGGACCGTCCTCTGGACACCAAACCTTCCTTCCGGATTTAAGAAATATTTTATTCATGTCGGCAGGAAATCCAAAAACTCAGAACCACCTGCTGCATGAATTATCCTCCTGAAAAAGCCCCCACGTGATGATAAAAGCGAGAGAACATTTTTCAGTCGATAACTTGGTGAGACGCAGACTCTTCCTGTTTTCGTGCTCTATAGCGAAAAACAATCCGATTGTGAGTGGGGTCTAATATATCTAACAGGTGGTCCGGTATGACCGATTGAGTTAGTATGACTTAGTTCAGTTTTAGTATGAACACATGCACGATATCGTCATTTTACTTTAGAAATATTTTGAGACTTGACTGGTATTCGAGTAACACCAGTTGCTTATGACTACTGGTTTCCCAAGCCTACTGCAGCAACGGGGAGTCCAACCCATAGCCTTGGATCCGCACGGTATCAGAGACCGCAGGTCTAACCACTAGGCTAAAGCAACCGCTAACTCAATTGTTTTTTTCATAATTCCTTTTATAAAAAGTTTGCTTTTATACATAAAAAAAAGAGTGGAAATGGGCCGTCCCGTTTCCACAATTTTCTGGCCTCTACCCGACCCCTACCGGGCAGACATTTCAGCTTTGCGGCTCTGGGCCAAATCGGCCCCTTAAATCCCCAACCATGTATGAAAGTGATTTACTTCTTTTTAAAACAAATCAACCCTTCAATTATCTCTTGTAATTTTGGCTAAAAACGTGCCTCATTGTCATTTTATTGCTCCAATCACACTCAATAATCCATCTCGGATCATGTCATTTGTCTTAAATCCAATTGCCTCCAAACAACCCCCCCCCCCACACCATGAGGAGGCCAGCAACTGCGGCTAACTTTTAAATTCGACCAGTTTATATCACTTATTATTATTATAAGTTAAAAGTTATTTATTTCCTCTAATCGCACATATCATACAATAACTGTAGATTTCTTCGGCGCAGGGTTTCGGCCATTCATTCAGGAATCTTCTGAGCAGAGACGGCTCCTTTCTAACATTCAACCTTGGGGATCGCGAAATATGGGATGAATAAGCTGATGATTTCCAAAGCCTTCTGCAGCTATGGGGAGTCGTACCCAGAGCCTCAAATCCTCACGGTATCATAGACCGCAGCTCTAACCACTAGGCTACAACACCCGCTTTAGCTTATCACTTATAGTCGGATTCAAAAGTAATGAAGCCGTGTTACTAAGCAGGAGTGTTGCAATATGTTGTCTGAGTAAAGCAGAGCGAAAGCATGTTTGCAATCTGCTGATATCGCGCGCGTAAAATTCCAGCAGGCGCAGTGTTAAAAATGACGATATACGCAGCATACACGGCCTTATTACTTTGAATCTGACTATACAACCTGTGGAACGGAGCAAAAGTTTCACAGATTGTAATTCCGAAAGACAGCTTCCCAAAGTTTAACGAACTAGTGCTGACCATAGTCTTATGATACTCATGCCTGTTAAATCATTTTTGTAACTTAAATGTTTAAAGTTTCTAAGTTAAAACTAATTGTATATTCTGGAATAGTTCGTTAAAATATGCAGCAGTCTAACCTCTTCCAAAACCATATATGTTGCCTAAGATCTTAATTTAAATCTGCTTAGTGGCCTTCCAAGCCTAAGCAAAGTTGACCAAATAATAGGGTTATTAAAACAGAACATGATTTACAACCTTAACCAATTGACTTCTTATAAAATAGTCTTAAGCTTTAATGAATACATTATTAACTCGTTGAAAAATATTCTTCCGGGCGACATGAAAAGCCAGCTGTGGTCATTAAATTTGCGCTAGATTGCCATAGCATCATACTAAAACTCATTAACACTCAAATTCATCGCTAGCACAGATATTTGTGTTTAAGTGGCCTAAAATGATTACTTTCGAAAGACATGTTAAGGTTTGGTTCATATAGAACCATAAAATTACTATTTCTAAATGTTATAAACTTTTAAATTTTCTAAAGCTTGGTATACAGATGTTGTTTTTACATTTTAAAAAGTTTTTTTACTACTGACAATGAGCTTGTTGTTAAATAATCTGATAGGTAACGTATATAGTGTGCCGGAAGAGGTAGCGTTCCATCGCAGTATCCTGTGGCCGTAGAAAAGAAACGCCCGGGTGGGTACCCGAACAGTTGTAAATCGTTGCCCGGGCAGGCTAAAAACTGTCCGGGCACCCACGCGGGGCTTTTCTGTACTACGGACACGGGTAATAGCCAGTGTTATATAAAAATGAATGTAAATTCGGTGGATCAGAAGCTTTTCTTGAAAAGTACATTCATTTTATTTAACATCGCTTCTCTCCAGAACACTACGCTGGAAACTCAGATCCTGCAACAGATTATAGCTCTTTCAAAACCTAGACAGAAAGTGCAGGTTTACATTACTTTTGCTGTGTTTCATGTTTTTAAAGGACCATCAATTTTTTCCCAAAACGGGCCGCTTCTCTTCTTTCATGCAATAATAATTGTCCTAAATGTACAAACTAGCTAAGAACAGACCAAATCTCAGAATCTACAACAACACGTCAACTTTCAAGTCTATCAGTAAGTCTTTCTTTAAAGGTCTGCTGAAACTCCTCGCCAGTCCTTTAAGTGCTATGAATTATTCAAGCCGGCGACGCTGCCTTCGCTGCGTACTTCAAATCTTTTTCCTACTCCCGCGCAGCTCCAGAGGTCTCCAGACCGACCCCGCCCCGGCCGGAGACGACCGCATTCACTCATCACACCGCGTACTCTTGGCAAGTTAGCCTAACTAGCCGCAAGTAGCGAAAGTTTGCAGATTAGAAGAAAACCTGCTTATTTGAACTGCTAACCGAACTATATTGAAAACTGAATACTACACTATTTGAAAACTAAAAATGGTAAGTTGATCCTACTGAATTATATTTTTCAAGCAGTGGTCAGCCTGGGCCGGCCCTGCTTACTTGTTAGTTTGAAGTTGTTATGTTTGAACTATTTATGTTTATTATAACTCTTCAACTGGTGGCGCAGTTTACTTTTTATAGAGAACAGCTTGTTCAAATTTGATCTAATTTTGTGGTCTAAACGAAATGAGTTTAATTTTTACACATGGATTCTTTTCCAAACTGCAAAAGCAAAATTTGACAATGGTCGAATACGACAATTTAACATAGATAACTCTTCAACCTATGTTCATACCACTATTCTGTTATAGTCGACGGACTAATAGCTTGCAGTTAAAGGTACGAATGTTGCGCTAGAGCGCTAATCCGTTTGGGTTTCAGTCTATTACCCCTTAGTATCCGCGCTCCTTTACAAAACTGACCGTATACCATTGCAAGCAATACATCCGTCGACTATAGTAAACTATTTTAAACTCCTGTCTTCATTTTATTCCAAAAAGTTCCTAGGCTTATTGTTAAATGCCAGTTTACCAATCGGACTAGACCTCGTTCGGAAAACTTTACTATCTTCAATTTGTATCATTATTCTTTTTGTAAACTTTACTTCTATATTTTTATAACTTTATTATATACAACTAATATTTCTTTTTTCTATTTAGTTTTCTTTTATATATTTCCTCCTAAGACTTTTCTTTGCTTAACATGCCGTGTTCTTCCTGGCAAAGTTCTTAGATAATTGTAATTGTTTGCCGCTCAATGTGACTGACGTGATGCAATCCAATTTGAATTATTAGCAGAGCAGACTTTTGCCGTGGAGCATCTTTTGCTACAAAGGACAATCTGGAACGACTGAGTAGCAAATAACCAGGACTTATAAGGGGCCGGCTCTTGGTCAGAATTGCTCGGCCCGGAAAGGCCCATGAAATTTCCACATAAAGTGACCGGTGAAGCGTTATTATACAAGCTTTGTCGTCGATGTTGTTTAATAGTAAAAAGCAATGATGTTCGGAATTCCGTTTTTTCCGATTTCCGGAATTTGAAATAAATTGGAATTTCCGGAGCACCCTGATAAAGAGGCCGTGTCTTCTGCTTATGTTCATGAAAAAACTGCGTTATTTCTAAACTTTGGAGATTAATGTTCTGGTTAGCATGCGGCAATTGCATACATTTCTGAAGGTGACATGACTCGTCAAATTGAACCAAAATTGAAAAAGTAAAAGAATTTCTACCATTTTTTGGGGTGAAAATCTCACATAGCGCGAAAATGTTGTCCAAACTCGTTGTTTTAATGCAGTTTGTAACTAATTACTTCCAAATAATCCTATAGTACTCGTCCAAGGTGCAACCAGAAACACCAAAAGTTCTATTAGCCATAAAGTCGTTCATTTTTGGTCAATTTTTTTGTTATTTATATCATGTTTAATAACTTTTCAAGCAGATTAATCTTAAATAATTGAAATGATTTTTTGAGTGTACCGTGCCTTTAAAATTGTTTACAACACCCTCTTTCTTTTGAATTTGACTATATTAATAGATTCTATGCACAGTAGATCTACCGAACACACTACCTTCGAAAGTTGGTTCATTTTACGCAGCATTCTGACCAACAATGATACCGCGATGGAAGCTCTTCTAAACAAATTTGTTTTGTTGTCTTTTTTGTGAAATTCGTAACTGCGTACGTATTTTGGCACCACCACTCTTGATTTAATTAGCCGCCGTCAAAGAAGCCAGTCGGAATAGAAAATGCGTGCAAATTAACTTAATTGCTACTTGCCAAAACAGCAAATCTTTGAAAAACCAGGATACTAGAAGAACATTGCTTCTCACTTTCTGACTAGTAAATACATTATTGAGTCCAAAGGTGGAAAAGACCAGCGGGTATTCAAATTTTCTCGGCTCGGGCCAAACTATCCAAATCACGGTCCTTGTCACCTATAGCCATAATGAGTGCAAAAATCTTTACATATTGATGATTTGGACAACTATTTATCAAAATATTCACCTAAATCAGAAAATTTACACTAAATTTAGGATTAATAATATTTTTGCTAAACTTCACGGCCCGAAAGATCTGTGAAGATCTCATTTATAACCTGGCCCTTACATTGCTACTCTATGTCACGAATCCTCTCAGCAATACCCTCCAATAAGTGTTTTCTCTTAATATTTCCACTAAAACTTGTCAAGGCAGGCGTCAGCTGTCGGATATATCAAAGAGAGCATGAAAACACACGTTCCTGTCAGATTAAAAGGATGTTTTGCCGAATTCAAAGTGGAATTGAGCAGAACTTTGGAAAAACTAGGGAAACATAGGGTTGATGGTAGCGGGCCGAAAAATTGGTTCTCAAAATTTTCGGTCGAAAGACCGGTTCGGTATTAAATTCTTTTTCCCGAGCGAGGATAGATCGAGATATAAAGTCTTTGTTGTGGTAAAGTTATGAGATAAAGCTATTACATATTTGAATGTATCGGATAAGCAAGGGCCTCGCATCCCGCGCAGTATCCTGGAAGAAATGGTGTTAGATTCCCGAAGCACAGCCCTTGGTGCAGACTATGCTAACTAGGGAATGGTCTAGCTACCGTAGCTTGCTACTGGGACTTGTTTAGCAGCGGGAGAGAATAGCAAAACTTTTCTTTTTCCAACCCCGTTCGACCTACGTCGGCCGATTTTCGATATCCCACGGTAAGGGTAGACCATTCCCTAGTAAGACCAGAGTGAAATGTTGAGTGTTTCAGTCCAATAGAACGGTAAGCAAGGTCGCAGTACAAAAGTAGATGCGGTGTTATTTAACTTATAATTATCTACATCTTCTTTGCAGTAGATAACGGCTTATTCCGCTGCATATCACAAGTACAACGTAATCCGCTAATTCCAATCTAATAGCAAGGCTTCTGCACTCTTGCAAAGTCTACTACATTTATCACGTCACATTTATAATCAAAATTCAAATTATATTAGAAAATTATTACGTATAAGCTATTTTTTGCGGATTATTATAAGACTTCCTTGTATTCAAACGCTCAAAGAGCATATAAGAAGCTTTCAATGGATAGAAAGTGTCTTAAAGCTGACAAAATAAAAAATTTAGTCTTTGCATTTGATATATAGTCCGGGAAGATCTTTAACTGTTTCCATTCTTCGAACACACATTTTGGCAAACAGCCCGTTGTAAGAGCTACTTTTTCCTTTCTCCATGTGGCCGGGTGGTCTAGTGGTATGATTCTCGCTTAGGGTGCGAGAGGTCCCGGGATCGATCCCCGGCTCGGCCCA
>JAQGAV010002016.1:0-17636 GCA_034691345.1 Phasmarhabditis papillosa
GTTAAGAAAATGCCCACGGGTCTCGCAACGAAAGCTCAATCCTTTAATATTTAATGCATTTTCTTAGAATGGTTACTGTAATTTTTGGTACAGTTTCGGCACAGAGCATACTCGCAGGTTTTGGCACGCCTAAACGATGTGTTCAACATGTGGTGGCAGTAGAATCTAGTTCGTCGATGCTCTTGATTTAAGCTTGAATACTATTTCACTTTTAGGAGGTACGCATGGTCTAATAATGTACTCTCAGTTACTGGTATCATATATTAATGGTCCATATGCGGTTATACTATTTTCATTAACAAAATTAGTGGGATATGTGGGAAAAATGAGCTGTAAGTTCAGATTGTAAGAAAGTGAAGATTAGAGCTTACAAGGGAAAGCGAAGCCGTCTCCACCAAAAGCAACGACGCTATGCTAGGGCTATAGGTAACATTGCCATTTACTTGTAGCCTATTAGGAGGATTTTCCGAATTTTCAAAAGTCCGTAGCTCGGTCCTACGGGCTCCGTGGCAAAATGGAAAAACGGTTTTTGAAGTCTTATATGGTCCCCTATAGCCCTAGCATAGCGTCGTTGCGTTTGGTGAAGACTGTTTCGCGACCTTCCCTTGTTAGTAGTTGCCGTATTTACGGATAATACTCGGGAGCTCTCTGAAGAGTCGACGCTTAAAAGTAACAAAGGGGAAACGCTTTGGCACTGAACCGGCCCCGCCTGTTATTTCCCACCCGTAAGGAAAACTGGGTAGATCCATTCTTATTAGCAACATTCGTCTTAATATTTTAGACATTGTGCTATCGTTAAAATCCGTCTTCCAAGATCATTTCCCTAATAACTACAAAATGAGAGTCTTAAGCTTGTTTGCTTTTGTTTTATTCAACTGCATCATAGTGCTGATGGCCTCATTCCCGGTAAGTAAACCTAATTGCTGATAATAGGGGCTGTTATAAAGTCTAGCCCGAACGGGCCCGACGAGTGAGCTCTCCGAGGTTCATTTCATTTGCTACAATCGAACTAACGAGTGAGCACCCACGAAGGATGTCCCCTCGAACGAGGGGGCAGATTTTATATCTAGATACTGCTAGCGTGTTATTATATATAACGCAACTTAGCGTATTCTTATATATTTTCCACCAACCCTGCGTCTTCTTTCTTCTGCACTGTCTCTTCTTGTACTTCTTGTGAATATGACCGAAGTGACAGGCCTCTAGTATTTCAAGGGCTGACTTTTTGGTTAATCGAACCGGGCCGGGGCCTAAAACTTGTTAAACTGGCCAAACCGAGCCGTTTTTCAAATTTGCATCATTATATAATAATAAAACTTTCTTTCAATGATTGTTATTTGTAATTAGCTCGAACGGTATCGGGGGAGGCAGTAACGTTTAGACTAGAGGTATGTCAACAACTGATCACGCCTTGCAGAAGGGTTTGGAACCTTCTTTGTAACTTTTGGAGTAGGGCTGATAATGTTAGGATTTATTTGAATCAAACAACAATATAGGAAATGATATCAATTTAATCAGCCTATGTTTTATAAGTCTTCGCTTTTATTTCCGATGCCGCCACTACGGATTGCAACAACCGCAGTGTTAGTTAACGGCAGCGACGCGGTTAGTTTCGGTGGATAAAATTCAGCCTTGTACTTGATCAGAAGGACAATGATGTAGAAGCAGGTTTGAAAATGATAAGCGCAGTGTTGAAAATGCGCGAGGATGGCAGCGGCGCAAAAATGACAGAGAAAAACTCAGTAGATCAGCAGATCAGCAACGGATATTTCATTGGGATACAGATCAAGGATTAGATAGTTGGAAGTTTGCCGAATACGGGAGAAAAACAGATTCTTCTGGCGTGTGGAGACGGTTACTGTATTGTATCTTGGGAAGAAAAAATACTGTAACCGAAAGAAACAAATTCGGGCCCGGGCCTAGAAGTTCTGAAAGGGGGTCCGGCCCTTGCCACCCCTGGGGTCTGGGCTGGGAATTTCACGGGCCGAACGGGGGCCGAAATTTGGAGCAGTCGGCCTGCACAGGGCCGAAAATTCAAAAAGTCGGCCCTTGCAGGGATAATTTTTATAGAAAAATCGACTGATTTAGGTGAATATTTTAATAAATAGCATCAAAAAACACCAATAGGTAAATCTTACTGCACCAGAAAATAGAACTGAAAACTAACTTTTTTCAAGAATATCCGCTAAAAATATAAGCTAGACTAGGGCCGGCCAGGGCCGGGGCCGACTTTTTGGGATATCGGCCCGGGCCGGGGCGGGCCGGGGCCGAAAATTTGAGCAACGGGCCGGCCTTTTCCCAGCCCTGCGCCGAAGGACTTTCGATTCTAAAGAATTTGAAACCTGTTTAGGTTTATCCCTTTTAGGTGCCGAAACTTGGAAAGACAGTCAATTGCACCTATACTTCTAAAGCGGTATCCTGGAAAGAAGCTGTGTTAAATAAAATAAATGTATTTCTGAAGAAACGGCTCATAAACCATAAATTCCCAATTCAATTTTATCGATCACCGATGTCTCCAGGATACTGAGACTTGTCTTTCTCAAAACACTATAAATTCTAATATGAAACTCGCCTCTCTCCAACGGTGTCAGGAATTCAGTACAATTTGCATAACTAGAAAGTAAAAACAAGAATATTTCTAACTTCAGTGACATTTATGCATAAATAGTCTAATTCCTCTGAATATTCCTCTCTGATTTCAATTGTAATTCTATCTGTTAGATAAATATTAGGGCGAAATCAAAAAGTGTTCTGGCGGGTACCAGTCAAAATGGGCGCATCCGGCGCGTGCTGCCGAGGTTTGGGGAATAATTGAAAAGTTAATTCGTTGAGGTTTGTTTGAGCTACTCAAATTAAACTTTTTTCTCATTAACAAACAATGTTGCAGTTATTCTTGTTGATTTGACAATTGTTTAATTGCTTATTCATATTTTACGAAACACGAAATCACAGGTATTTGGAGGATGAAGTGAGACGAAGGGACCATAGGGAACCATTTCACAGTACCTGGGAAGCGGAGGCGGCGGATCAGAAATTTGCAAGAATTCGTTCTTCAGGGCGGATTCGAACCATCGATCCCGAGACTATGAGGCAAAGCTTCTATCCTGGGTCAATCCGCCCCTTTATCTTTATATTTTTCTTTTTTTCTATCCACTGGGCCAAAAGGACAATAACTCTTTTTCTTTCACATTGCTGAAGTTCTTGAATTGTTCAGATTTCGCACAGATTCTCTAGATTCCATTAAATATCAATATTAACATATGCCGTTTGATGTCAGATATTTTGAAACAGTTATCGTGCACATGATTTATTAAAAGAATGTTGACTATATACAAATCGATCGATTCAATAAAGATGCCGTTCTTGTTAGACGCTTAGAGTCTGGAAGAGTAAAATTTAGGTTTGAAGATTATTAGAGTTGCTTGGATTGGTTTGACATATTCGGAGATAAACCAATATTGTGGCAACAAAGACTAACACAGACTTAGTGTACAAGTGAAGGGTCTAGTTCTATCCTTAACTTTTTGAGTTTCTCGTAATAATATGGCCCTGCTTTTATATCATTCTATATTCTCAAGATGATATTATAATGCGTAAATATTTTTCAAAGTAGACACCTAAAAATAGTCTTATTTCAATGTTTTGAAAGTTTGAATCAATAAAAAGGGATAGTTTAAAAACACAAACAAGCATGTTTTGGGGCAAAGAGCGTTTTGATTAGTACGAACGATTGGTTCAGTCAGCTTTTGATATCAATTAAAGGGTATGCAAATATATATAATAAAAACAGATGTAAACGTACTTCTATAATTAGTATGTAGTGGCAAAGTTCATTTTTTGGAGCACCGCAACAACTCAACAACTTTGCAGAATCTATTTCAAACGTTGTTTGACTAAGGTGATTTCACGTGTGACTATGAAATCTATTCAATGTTTAGTGGAAAATAAAAAAAACCGGCAAAAAGCCTTTCTTTCCCTAAATCACTCGAGTGAATTGTATTAGTTAATTTATTCTCGAGGTATCGGCCATTCATTCCGGAATCTTCAGAGCACAGACCGCTTCTTTCTAGCAATCCGTCTTTTGGTTGAACGAAACATGGGATTAGTTAGCTTTTAGATCCTCAGCCTTCTGCGGCTACTGGGAGTGGAACCCACAGCTTCCGATTCTTGTGGATTTTGGACCGCTGCTCTAACCACTAGACACCCCAATTTTTAAACAATACACTACAAAACAGACAAAAGATGAATACAAATCGATTGATGGTTTGACCAAGCACACTAGATCAAACACCTCACTGTTCTCCTGTCAAGTGAAGTTATCTTTTTATTTTCGTATTATACTATGGCGATGGGAAGAAACTCATGACTGGGACAAAGAGATATCCATTTTAGTGTGGTCAACTTCGAAACCTTTTCAATTATACAACATTCGATATCTTTAAACAAGAAACACTCAAACTATTCGTGTTTAGAATGCTTTTAGGTGATATTATTTTGAATATTATGCTCATTATTATGTTCACATGCCCCACATAATATAATAACAATTATACATGCGCATGATTTATTAGCAAAACGATGGATACATATCGATCGATGGTTTGAGAAGACGTCTTCTTTACATTTCATTGGATATTTAGAATCTGAAATTTATCACATTATTGTCAGATACAAGGATTGAAAGATCACAGATTGCTGTAACGTCGAATGGATTGATATATTGTCCCCCAAACAAAATTACTTTTTGTTTTCAAGAATATTATATGAGTTTTGAGCACGTTCCGCCGATGCCCGAAAATTTTGGGCCCAGGGCGGTGGTTTAAATTTATAGTCGTACCACCGTCATGCCCCCCCCCCCCTTCCCCGCTCGTTTACCCAGCTTCTCGAAAAGACAGGAATAACTTAACTGTGGAATTGCACCAATACGCCCCGTTGCAGCTGTGCTATGAAATTTTCGTTCCTATTTTGGGCTTTACATTAACAAGCTGCCCCTCACTTACCCAAGGGGACATCTGCTACCGCGGTGTCTTCTTTCGCCGAGGAGAACGTGGCGTCTGTGGTGTTTGAACAGCATTTTAGAAGTTGGTTAGAAGGTTCAGTAGAACAGTCTGCTCACAATTGGAGAGGGTTTCATTTTATACAAAATTCTTATCAACTGATGGCAATCTACGCAAATATTATTTAAGCTAGTAGGTGGGTGAAAAATAGCCTCATTTCAATGCTTGCCGGGTTTCATCGATAAAATTAGTAGTTCACCAACAAAAACATGTTTTTGGTTCAAGAGCTTTTAGCGTTGATAAATGGTAAACAAACGTAATAAGTTGTTTGATTAATAATTGTTGTCAACAGGTTATAGACTTGAAAATAATAATAATATAGTTTGTAAAGAGGACTCTCAAATTAGTAAATTGGAATTGTAGCGTGGCAGCTATGTTGGGTTCTGCGTAAAACATGAATGAAAATACTGGAATATAATCTAAACTACAAACATAATGGCTGTTTCTATTTGCTATAACGCTCCAACCCTTACAGTAAAACAATTTAGCAATTCTCATAAATTTTATGGAAATGAGTTTAATCAATATGATCTAGGGCAGACGTTGGGATACTCTTGATAAATTTCAAAGAGTTCTCGCAATACTGTTATAAGATACCATAAATAGAATGATTTTATATTTATGATCAGATTATTAGATTTAAGACTCACAATACTAGGGGGCATTGAATTGAAATATCTAAATATTGATGCCATTAGGCATAATCTGTTCGATCCTTGTTCCATGCCATCAAAATATTTACTTTACTTCAAATTTCTAATTTTAGTAGTTTGTTTGCATGCCAATTCATTATCAACTCAAACTTTGGCACGAGTTGTTTTCAAACTAAATAAATCAAAACAAAAGACTACAAACCAACAAACTTTGTACCGTACTACTCTGTACATTACTGTACTCTCATACCAACTAAGTCATTTTGGCCAATAACAGGATTGTTTATTTATTTTCCGAATCCGGAGATAAGAGATGATTTTAACACGTGAGACAAAGGAAATTAGGAAGCGAACACTTTACAGCAAAGCACCTCGGGTGCCGAGCAGAGCTGGGCGAAAGTCAAAAATTTTCTATCGCGAAAGTTGAAAGAATTTTTAAACAGTTTTCGCAAAAGGTCGTTCGCGAAAGCAGCATATTTCTTTCGTAAAACGCTAAAGAGCCCTTTCGCGAAAGATTTTCGCCCAGCTCTGCGCCACAATAACAACATTATTAATATCAATTTATTTCTAAATTAGTAAGTCCAATCATTGAAACCATTGAAATGAGGTTATTTTCTGCTTTTGTACATCAAAATTATTTACTTAGATTCTGATTAATCGTAAGATCAATCGCTATTATAAAAGCGGGCCCCTCAAGTCAGTTGCAACCAGAATTCTGGATTCTAAATCAACTTCAAGAATGCTCTTCAGACGCAATAGACGCCACGTTCTCCAGGGAAGCAGACATCGCAGAGGCCATCTAGGGTAGGTGAGAGGGAAGGTTTCTTTTGTATTCAACAGAAGAATAGAGTAAATACTTTGTAAATTTGTATTTCTGAAATTCTCCTAAAACAATATATTATTTCAATTCTATTCTACCCATCCCAAACAAATTATCGGTACTACTTACCAAAAAGGGTGTTCACAGGTAGCTTTAATCAACAGTATCATTTTTTGCTCAAGTCAGTTCAACATAGAAATTTATCTAAATAGTCAGCTGCCGGTTAAGAAACGTATTCATTAGTGTTCATAAACCATTCCTCCTTTTCCTTAAAGTTTCCTATCATACTGCTTACTTTCAGTCTCTAAATCTCCCATGAGGTGCTAAGAAAGACGTCTTTTTCAATCGATCGACAAGTATATAACCAGGATTTTTATCAATAAACAATGCTTAAATTTACATATTTTTGTTTTTTAAATTGAAAACAAATGGCTTACACAATATTTCCGGACTTGTTAAGTGATTACTTACTAAACCAGAAAACTGTTTTTTGTTTTCTACGAAACATAATTGAAAAAGTACTATATTTTAGACTTTATTATTATGCTGCATGAAATAACCGTATCTATTTGACTACTTGAGTTATTGAGATCATTTACAGTGTACGTTTCTCTAGATATACATGTACAGATGCCGGCGAGGTTGTCATACATCCATGGAGTTTAAGTTGGGGCTGAAAGAAATATATAAAAAAAAATACTGTGTATTCATATATTCTGTGTTAAAAACTAAGTTTCCAGCGCGGTATTTAGGAAGCATAGGTGTTGTCTAACAACATATGTAAAGTGATTGAATTGAAATCTTACAGATTAGCATTCATTTCAATATTTTCAATCTTTCATCCCCTCATCCCCTCTATCCGGGATACTGTGCTTTAAACCTAGCCATTACTGAAGACTATATACCCGTTTATTAAGTAGTTCCTATAATTCTTAAAACTCTTAAGCCAATGTCATTCATAGTATTAGGAAACGTGAAGAATTCAGAGTCGTTTCACTAAGTTTCCTTTGAAAAGGGCCCGGCCCACTCGTTAGTTCACCGAAAAGTTCATTAATTCATATTCAACCCACCTCCGTCTTAGGTCCTTGCTTGACATTGAACTTTCTTAGAATGTGAGCCAAGGCCATTTTCTCCTCCAAATAAGCCAAACGCATTCCAATGCATTGACGTGGACCTGCTCCAAATGAAATCCAGTGATTGGCTTTGATGTCACCTGACTGCCATCTGAAAACGAAGGGTAGACTGAGCAATGTTAAACATTTGACATAATCCTTATATATATAAAATTAATTGTTTCTAACATGGACGCAAAGTTTTCCAGGGTTGCCAAACCGGTCCTGGATCTCTCAACCGGTCCAGTTCAATTGTTGTGAGAGCTGACCGTTGTTTGATCGGGGCCCGACATGGCAGGTCCTGAGATTTTGTCTTTATTCAGGCCAGACAATGGAACGCCAAACTAGTTCGGCAACTATGAAATTTCTTGCAAACATTTGATAAGGTGAATGGACAAATATATGAAAAAAGACGGCGAACGGCTCACAATAGTTGATATATTTTGAAAAAATGATTGTTTTTAAAGACTTAAGGCAACAAACCTTTCTGGATTGAATTCATCGGCATCGGCTCCCCATATCTCCTTGTTATAATGTAATCCCCATGTATCAACAGCGACAAATGTGCCCTTTTCTATTTTAAGGTCTCCAAGGGTAGTGTCAACCATACATTCACGAGAGTTTGCGCTAAATATTATATTTCTGAATGATTTAAGCCAAATTTTTAATAATGTGCACACTCTTAGGCATGAAAATAAAATGTTTTGGTTTGAATTTAAGATTTAATTAGAAGATCTTAACGTTATTTCGTATGAATGGATTGTAACTCACAAGGCTCCTAAGGGGTACATTCTGAGGGACTCCTTCACTACGCAATCCATATACTTCAACTCGTTTAAGGATTCAAAACTAATGCTCTGGAAATGGATTTCTAAGAGTTTTATTATAGTGGGAATATATAGCTCGTGTTTCGGGCGCAGTTATCTGGTAAACTACGGTATTACACAATAATAACAGTACTTTTAAAGAAATGGCAACCAATCCACCAATTAACAGTTAGCGGTTCCGAAATGCTTTATCAGATGATGGTGATGCAAAGGTTTTAAATGTTCTACAATGACAAATTCTAGTCTTACCTCCTCGGTGCAATGTAGATCAATTTCCTCCTGTAATTTCTTCAATACTTCTGGTTTTTTAGATATTTCGTAAGTAACATAACTAAGAGAGTTGGCTGTAGTATCAAATCCAGCCAATAAGAAGACGATACACTGAGCCACCACTTCTTGTTCAGTCATAACACGCGAGAACTGAAAGTATTGTGTATTAAGCATTATAATACAATACGCTAGCTATAACTCTTGCATGCGATACTGTATTGAACTATACTGTGAAAAACAAGTATGAAATAGGTGTTGTTTGAAAAACTGAGGGATTTCTGGTTTTCAATCAAATTATGATTATGTCGACTACTATAGAACATGTTTGTGTTAGTTAACAAGACAAGCTAGGACTTATAATATATACGATATAGCTGATATAAAAAAGTATATGAATATAAGCCCACCTGATTTTTCTCCTTTTTAAATTCTCCCTCATCGATGACCTCTTCCACTTTCATATCCAAGAACATGTCGATGAAATCTTCATGCTCTTTTTCGGGGTCAGATTCCTTGAAAAATAAATTATTTTTGAAAAGATTCTGTATCACAGGTATCATTACAATAAAATGCATGCTTCCTCACAATTTCAAATTTCTTTTTGAATCAAATAGTGTTTTTGAAATGTTTTAACTTAATTTTTAACTAACCTTGGCTTTAACCCTCTCCTTTACAGCCTTTGTAACTTGTTGTACTAGTGCAACAAAGGGATTCTTGCCAGTAATTTTGCCAAGAGCTATGAGATATGTGCGAATTGCCTTGGCAAACCAGGGCATAGAATAAACCAAATACTGGGGCAGAGTGTCCAAATCTCTTTCGAAAATCTATAAATGGCTGTTTTAGTTTTGAAAATTAGAAATAGCAATATTTGTGTAAGAAGAACCTTTATTGAAAGTTGTGGAGTAAAGTTAGAGTACTTTACAGTGATAATGTTTACAAAATCATATATTGGTTCTTATAGCGAAACTGAATTAGTTTGAATCGTGAACGTCTAGTTTTTAGCTGAACTCACTCCAAGTACTTGATCAATGTAATTGTTGTTGAAGATTTGGCAGTCTTTTTGACCCATAGCGACGCGAGAGATTACATCCATTGTATACTCATGGTAGTATCTAAACATTAGCTATATCGATTTATGGCTTTTACTCTTTCGCTCTTTAATAATTATGTTTGTCTTTGCATAGGCAAAAGAACCCAAAATCTGAATATTAGAAA
This sequence comes from Phasmarhabditis papillosa, assembly GCA_034691345.1. Classification (NCBI taxonomy): domain Eukaryota; kingdom Metazoa; phylum Nematoda; class Chromadorea; order Rhabditida; family Rhabditidae; genus Pellioditis; species Pellioditis papillosa. The sequence continues at coordinate 9,955 of JAQGAV010002016.1, forward strand.
GGCGTCGTTTTTGCTCAGAAGAATCCGGATTGAATAGTCGAAACCCTGCGCCGAAGAAATCTACTATTAATGTGATACAGGAAATCAAATAATTGTTTTTTTAAATCACCAAAAGTGACGTCATATAAGTGAAAAGGCGAACCTACTTGACAATATCTATCGGTCCTTCTTTCTCCTCAATGAATTTTAGTAGTACGAGAGCAGAATCTTCTACGGTATTTCTTATCTAAAACCAGAAGATTTCAAAGCTTTTCAATAAATACAAAGTTATTGTAAATTATTATTCAAAAAGTTATGCGGGTGCTTTACCCTGTTAGTTAGAGCAGCTGTCTCTGAATGGGTTCGACTCCCCGTAGCTGTAGAAGGCTTGGGAAACCAGCAGCTAACATATCCCATGTTTTCTGAACCCGAATACTGAATGTTAGAAAGAAGCCGTCTTTCTCCCAAGATTCCACAATAAATGGCCAAAGTCTTGAAACGGAGGCATCTGCCATTATTGTAACACGAGCGGTACAGGAAATAAAATACTTCTTTATTCGAAGTTTTTACATTTTATGCCTGTAGCTTGTTTAAATATCTTTTAAATTAACCATTATTTACCTTTTTAAGACTGGAATTCGAAAACGATGGTGTAGCAATAGTTCTAAGTCGTTTCCACCTGTTTCCTCTTGCTTCAAACATGTTAACGCGAGGATCGTTGTCGACGTTACCCACCATAGGACTGTTCTGAATATATAGGCAATATGAAACGGTTCTTTTAATTTGCAAGTATTACAATGATTACACTTTACACTTAGATTAAGGAACAACAGTTTACAGAAAGTAAATACGTCTTATATTGTACCCTAGAATTTTGGTATATCATCGCGTTCAGAATCTTCAGAAACATTTGAATCTGGTTATGGTCGGGTTATTATAACTTATAGTCGGTATAAAGAGCTACATTTTAACGTAGTATACTGTGTAGTAACGGTGACATATATATGAATTGTTAGTCGGTGGATTCGGAGCCGCTTATACAACAGCGCTTCTTGTTTGACACCCCTTCTGATCAGGATACTTTGCTGGAAACCTAGCTCTTGTACTAGACTACAGCTTCCCATGACTTGAACAAATCAGTTTCACCAACCTTTCTTCCATAAAAATCATTATATTTGGTAAAGAACAGCTCCTGTACTAATTTAGGATCATTAACAACTAGAATCTGTAGATGACCTTCATAATAACCAAACACATCGCCGTATTGCTAAAATCAAATGATCTAAATCAATTTCACAATATCAAGATGTATCTTTCATTGTGCCAGATTGCATGTTTTTGTAGTTTTCTTTCAATTTTGAAGAGAAAAGGTTTCGTAACGGTTTGCCTAGTTGGTTCGTTTGTGTTTTAATATGAACTATGTAAAGTTTTGGTCATTTCATTTCAATTTTGATAAAAGTATCATAACTAGACGAAACAGCTTAATAATCATTCATGTAAAATAATTTTTCGGAATAAATCTCTAGGGGCGTGGTCTGGCCAACTCTAAGACTTTTATTTTCAGAACTTTGAAATAGAACATTACTTACCTTAGCCCATTCTCTCAACTGCAATGGTCTGGGCTGCGCCTTCTTCATGATATCCTTTAAATTTCCAAAGAAGAAATCCGGTTTCGGACCGGGAATACCGCGTTTCTCCCAGTATTTTATGTGGTTTGAGTAGTAACTAAATAGAAGTATTTTAGAATCTTGTGGTTAATAGTTCTTTGTATATTAAAGTCTAAACTATTTAAAATATATGGCTTTTTTATTAACTTACTAGTATGCAAATGCCGAAACTGCTGCGAAGAATAAAATAAGTGTGATCATTTCTAAAAACCAAGGATTAGTTCGATCGATAAATACATAAAAGTAAAAGAATCAAAACTGATGACCTGCAAACCAAACGAAAGCTTGAAATCATAGATTAGAATATTTCTGTCCGAAAGATTGGATATATTACTCTTACAGGAATAAAAGTACAGTCAGTATATTGCAGGCATTGTAAAAATATTACACTGCTTTCCAGAATAGTCTACTAAACAGGATAATTTACTTCTCATAAAAGTTTCACTAAGGCATACAAATGCGAAATTCATCAGATATAGACATTAAATCATGATCTAGTAGAAAGTTTTACAACCTTACAAAGGTGTACTCGAGAACATTGTTGGAAAATCACTACCATAAGGGGGCCCTATTGTTAATTTTATCAAGAAATATACAATCAGAAAAAAGTTTAATAACTTCCACCTTTTCAATTGTAAAATATTGGACACAAAGGAGCCTACTTAAAGATTATTAGTAAAAAATCCTACTTTTGGGAAACTGTCCAACTATAAATCGCAACCACACTGTTCGGTTGGTCTCGTATGATGTATTGCCTTTTCAACCGTCCTAAATCTCTCTTATATACCCGCGCAGAGTGGCGAAATTGACCACTCGGCTACAGTCGAGTCTAGCGTTTTGGTCGAACTTTTTTTGTCGATGATGTGTAATATGTTAACAAGAAAATGGAAAGACTGCCGTTTGGAGTGGTCAGAAACACTGTAGCGTAGCTGATTTTTGAGAGCGAAAACATTGGTTTCAAGGATAGCGAACCTCTCAAATATTGTGATAATCTGTGTTTCAGTTTTAAACTAACCATCGATAGATTTATATCTTTTTGAAATGAAAGAGTTTTCCGAATATGTGCAAGGAATATGTAGCAATCTAGGACATACTGTATAAAAGCTACGTCTACAACAGATATTAGATTGAAAAGAATAAACTTTTGATGAAAAGGCTCCCATCACTGAATTTTCATTCATTAACATATAACACATCTGTTCTTCAAAACATTGAGCTGGAAACTTAGCTCTTGATAAGGACTATATAATCGAGACAAACACTTACGAAACTCTGGCATATTAATTGTTAATTATTTAGCTTGCAATAAAATAACTATACTTTAGAAGATAACTACATACATAGTCTAAACCGATGTGGTATGGTTTATTCGCAATCTTTTTCTCAAGCTTGTTTTTATACTATTTCTACAGTCTATTTTTATACAATAATCTATTTTATATTTTTTTTAGTTTTTCATGCATTTGCGGAACGGAAATGATTCTATTTTCTCAGCGGGATTGCCCTATGACTCATGAGATTGTGGGTTTAGTGTCTAGTCCAATTGCCCGTGACAAAGAACATTTACACACCTACGCTAGTGTTTGGAGGCGGATTTGTTAAATTTGAGATATTCTGTAATTGACGTTACTTTTATTTGAACAGATCCAGTTTCAAAGACCAATAGCACTTTGAAAACAAAACGTTTCCAAACATCGAACCAAAATAAAAAATTAATAGAAAGAAGTTGTGTATTCTCGCATTTCCAATTATGTTAATAAGAAATGCAAAAGTTTGTCATTTCAAAGACTACATCTGTTCATCTTCCTTAATTAGTCGTAAGTATTGTCTGTATTGAACACTAGGATTCCAACACAGAATTCCGGGGAGCAGAGGTGTTCAATTAGAATTGATGTACTTTTGAAGAAAAGGCTACCAGGGAACATGAAGACTGTTGATCTCACAGATCAAGATTTGACATAATAATAATAATACATTTTGCACAAATTCAAAATTCAGAAAACCAAATCATATTGCTTCCCTTTGATGTTTGGCCAATGCGTGTCGAACTCAAACTAACATAAATTAGTTGATCTACACTCTACTGCTGTACTGTGTACCTTGATGTTAACATTATTTACTTTTACGCAAAAGATTAGTTAAAACGGTAAGACTGTCGTTTTGATCAGAGCACTCGGAGAATGTAAATTTGCAACAAAAATTCAGAAAGGAGTCAGGTATATCGTTTTTTGTATAGCCAAATTGGAATAAAATGTAAAGATAAAGTTCCGAAACCCTTTCTGGGATATTTCTTATCCTAGATATTTCAAAGATAATTTCTAATAAAGGATAATTTCTAGCCACGATTGGATTATATTTGGACGAACAGGTTTAGTTCATTGATTCTGGCTAAGTGGATGTATTATAGAAAACAACTCACTGTGCAAAATTTTTTGTTGAAAAAGTGATCGGAGCATATACTGGGGTCCGGGGAAGTGGTGTGCGCAAAGGCTCGAGTAAAAGGCAGGGTCGTCATTCTAAAAAAGCCTTTCTTGTGGATATGTTTCGTTTTTTGAAACGCATGTAACCACCTCCTCAATCATTAGACCATGTTTGAAAACAAAATAAAATTATTGAAGTCATTTGTATCCGATGAACGAAAAATATGGGCGGATTCAGGCGTAATCTAGTATTGCACAAAACTCATTTTATTTGTCTTATGGGTTATTGGTTTCCTTACCCCACAACCAAGATCCCAGAAGAGCCAAGTAGTAGAATGTGATCTATAGTTAATACTTGTTGTCGTCCATATATAAGGGGAGGTTTTTACCAATAAATGATTCACTACTACTCCTGTTTCTATACTAAATAATACAACTATTTTAAAGAAATTTTTAGAGAAAAAGGTTTTCATAGTTGAAGTCTGCTAATTCGACGACCTTTAAAAAAGATATATATGAATGCAAGTGTAGTCGCTCTTGAAACTGCAGTTCACCCAATGCTTTAAAATATTTTGGAAATTGTCATAATTACGTATGTAGTTTGCGTGAATCGGTATGTCTACACTACCTTTTCTTTCCGATAGTCAAATATATACTCAAAATTGTATACAACTATTATTCATGAGTAAACGAGATGTAACAACACGTTGTGAAACGATTAATTGAGGAAATGTTCTGAAGATTTATGCAACAGAAATAGTTACCATAAGCTAATAAATAATTCTGGGCAAAGAGAAATAATTATGTAAACATCCTGAATCTTTAAAGGTATGGTACACTCAAAAATTGTTCTTCAATTTTAATGTTTGAATCGATACTGAGTTGAAATATGACTATCCAATATTTTTCGATCATTTTAAGCGGAGTTATGGTCGTTTGAAATCACTGCCACCCTGTGTGTAAGTAGAACTTGGGGCGGAGTCCTGACCTAGCTTTGCATGAAATAGTTATATCTCGTGAAACAGAAGGAATTTTGAAAATCAAAAAACATTTCTACCATTATTTGGGTCATAAACTATGAATCTTGTGAGTGAATTTCTAAATGTTGGTCACCATACAATCTTTCTGTAAAGTCAGATACAGTAGCCCATATCACTTGAGCCAGTTAATCCCAAAATGCAACATCTCTTAAAGTCGTAATCACTTTTCAAAATTTTTGTCGCTATTCATATCATGTTTCTTAACCTTTCAAGCTGATTAATTTAAAACAATAAAATTTAAAAAAAATTTATATTTCATTTTACCGTGACTTTAAGAAAAACGATGTCAAAAAAGATCATAGCGGATCCAGAGATCGTTGCTCTAATAACTAAGCTAAAACACTTGATTGGGTAGTAGAGTTTGCATTGCTGTTGAACAATATGTTAATGGGTCGACTGTAATAAACATGAAATGTCGAAGATTATTACTAAGAATATACTGACAATATCAACATCAGTCATAACAGAAGTAAAGCTAGAGACTAAATCCAATTCACAGCAAAACAGTTCACTTTAACTGACCGGCAAAGTGCTTGAAAGTTAAGGGAAGCCACGTTGAGATTCTACCTAACAATATAATTGTAAAAACAAAACAGAATTAACTAAAAATAAAAAATCTGAACAAAATAAGCTTAGATCTCAAAATGTATAATCGTTTAAATATACCTCCAGCTTCACCTCACTTCCAACATATTCTTAACAAAATTCTGCACAATTGTGTGTTGCAAATTAGGTTTCTACAAAGACGATATACAGAGTCATTGTAGAAACCTTAATTAGATGCAGAAGGATTGATATTTTCGGTTTTGGTGAATTAATTAAAATCATTTTCGACTGACTTTAAACAGACCCATTTTATTATTATAACTGTGCTGGGAGGATTCCGCAATATCGTAAATAAGCTGAAATTGACTAAATATGAATGAACTAGTTAAATAGAGAAAGTAGGTCTGATGATATAGGCATCGAATTAATGTTAAACCATTGTTTTTCTAAATATATAAAAAATATAATGTTTTTTTTTTTGAAATTTATGTACTATTGCTTATGGTTAGAGCTGTTCGTTATGTGAGTAAAAGGAAATGCCTGGCAAATTCATTTCGGAATTTATGTTTTATTCTCTTCGTAGCAACCACCAGTGTCCGTTTCCAGGGATTAACCTTCCAAAAAGTAAAGCTTATGTGTTTTTTCAATAAATAATGTACCTTACATACAAATTATATTTGAAATTCGAAAATATGGAAGAACCGTATATAGTTGAACCGCAGGGTTTTGTTTTCAGTTAACACATTCGGATATCTTATTAAGAAGTACAAGTAGTTGTAATTATACTTTTACGTAGCGAACACTTTCGTTTTTGAATGACCTATCCCCATCTACATAGTCTGTTGTAAAGTTTTCCATTGCAGTATCCCATAAAGAAGTGGTGTTAAATATAAAAATGAACTTTTAAAGAAATGGCTTCCAATTCAACGATTTTATATTTATTGTTATATAACAACGCTTCTCCTTAGCATACTGTGCTGGAAGCCTGGATCTTAATCCAGACTGAATACTTGTTACCTGGTAACTTGAACTGTAGGGTTTGCTTCTGTACGAAGGAGAAGCTTTTTAACTGACCCACCAAAACACCCATTTTGTAACATTCCGAATGTCGATGCACCGAATATTTTAAAGAGAATCCGTACAGATCTGCCAACTCAGGTGCCGATACGGCCACCTCAACTTCTCAACTTTCCCTTCTTCGGAGATATTGGTTTTTCCCTTTTTCGGTTTGCATAATTTTGCGACTAGTATAGTGATTATTTGTTGTTGTTGTTGTGGTCAGTCGGGGCGGCGGTTTCTCGCAGTTAAGAGAACGCAGACATCTGGAGCCGAGCCAAATAGCAACTCCAACCGAGAGATCCAGTACATCGTAGTTCTGAGGAAGTTGAATACCCTCTAGGAGAGAGCCGGCGGTGGCTAGACCAAGCGAAGAGACGCAGCGCAAAAATATAAATTTGTTCCCGAAAAACAAGCTGCCTTCGACCGCTGGTTGCCTACTGTGACCACAACATTGGTAAACAAAAATACTTTTGCACACTCGGCCGGCTGTACGAAAATCAAAAAACCAATGAAAATAGAGAAATAAAAGGAAGATTGGTTATTCGGGAAAGATCAGGAACGGGGTATACTGTAGAAAATAAGTAATCGAAGTGTTGAATATTTTGTATTTGTGAAGTTCATTCACTTCAATTGAAAGTGCCTTGGAATCTTAAACTTACTAACCTTGGATTATTCATGATGAGAGGGAAGAAATGGCAACTATATAGCAAAGTACGTTGGCGCGGAGGTTTTTCTCTTTTTCGGGTGGTTGAGAATCATCGACCTTTAGCTTATTAAGATGAGACCACTAGGCTATCGCACTACACTAATGTGGTAAAATTTTCGAGAATGGTCATGTATTACCATATTTGTGAAGAACTTGGTTCAGTAATTTCGATAAACCCAAGTTTCAGCTTATTTCAAATCTATGTAGGCGAAAGCTACTAAATACAGAATAAGCTCAGTACTGTGATTTCTGGTTTGGAATTTTC
>JAQGAV010002017.1:0-17632 GCA_034691345.1 Phasmarhabditis papillosa
TTGTGGAGCAGAGTTGGGAGCCTTGTCCTAAAAAGCACATTTATATTATCTAACACCGCTCCTACCTAGGATGCTGCCAGTATCTTCGGGATCAGCGGTGTTAAATAACAATAAACGGATATTCGTTGGTGACTTGCAGGTATCCGCTAGGTTACGTGCAGATACGAGCAGTATTTGCACGTAACCTAGCGGATACGAACCGTTTAACTAGCGGATACGTGCAGATACGGATCGTATTTGCACGTCTCGGCCGGGTAAAAATGGACGTCTCTTGTGGAGCAGAGTTGGGAGCCTTGTCCTAAAAAGCACATTTATATTATCTAACACCGCTCCTACCTAGGATGCTGCGCTAAATACCTAGCAGTTGCAACAGATTATATAGTCCATTTCAAGACTTAGGTTTCCAGCGCGGTATCACTAGCGGGGCGCAGTGTTATAAAAAATGAATGTAAATTGGTCGACGTGGCGTATTCTTAAAAAGTACATTAATTTTTATAACACTTCGCCCCGGACGCGATACCGCGCTGGAAACCGAAGTCTTGATATGGACTATATATATACTCCATATCTCATAATCCCCCTCCAGTTCGTTCATTAGCTGTCTATTGTCTTCTCTGTCTCTACGTCTCTTCTCATTCTAACTAACTAACTGAGTTCTCTCGCCTCAATCCTACTCCGAACACTTCGGCCTATTTAGGTAAATCTCATTTAGCCGAGATATTTTTATAGTTTCAAAGTCCAGTCGATTCCGAGAAATGCACTTATTTAATTTATAGTTTGAAGGGTTTCTAGGATTTTTATAGTTTTTAAGAGATTAAAATGTTCTCCGACCGTTCACATAAACTAAGGAAAGATTAATTGCTGGTGAACCTATTGTTGTTTTGTATTAGCTCTTTTTTAGAACACCGTAGAGAATTGCACTTGCGATGTACGCGCGTGCAATTTGTCTGCTGTGGTCGTAGTATAGAAACGCACGGTTGGGTGCCCGGATAACAACTCTCAACTGCTCGGGCAGCCAAAAACTGCCCGGGAACTCACACGGCCGTTTCTATATACGGCCTGGCGAGTGTTAAAAATTTAATAAATACGCAAGTGACACTCCATTATTACTCTTGGATCAGACCGAGTATTTTCATATTTTTGTTAACTGAAATACCAAGTATATTATAAACTTGTTTTGCTGCTTATTCCTTCAGAGTTTCCTACATATTCCGTTTACTGGGCTAAAATTTCATCCATTCCGGAAAATTCCTGTCTTTACCGGCATTTTCCTAGCAATCTTGAGAAGGTTGCTGATTCAGTAATCCTCATCCCGTCCCGTCCTACTAATAACAATTTGCTCCGTTTCTGCTTTGTTAAAATCTAAATTAACCGATGTCGGCAGAGAGTGGTCCTTTAAAGAGACGCAGACTGACAGACCTTTATAATTTGCATTTATTTTTGCTTTATACACAGATGTATGAGAAGTGTGTCGAGTCCGGAAGTTAAGATTCCCACTTGGATAAAAAGTTTAGTTTCTTCACGAGCAACATTTATTAACATGCTTCTCTATGTTGTAATTGTAAACAGCGTTAAATAAAACTGAATATTCTTAATGACAAGCTGATTTGGAGTCTTTTCTTGAACGAATCACTTATAGTCAGATTCAAAAGTAATGAGGCCGTGTATGCTGCGTATTTCGTTATTTTTAACATTGCACCTGCTGGCATTCTACGTGCGCGATACCCGCAGATTGCAAACTTGCTTTCGCTCTGCATTACTTAGACAAAATACTGCAACACTCCTGCTTATTAACACGGCCTTAACACTTTTGAATTCGACTATATTTGTGCTGGATTCCTAATTCCGCACTCTTTCAGTTCTTAAATCTGTATTCCTGTATTGTTCGTTAGTTTTGTTTAACAAGCGAACATTTTGGTATTGTTGATGTAAGGCATATTTGCCGCATTAAACCTCATTCTGTTACAACAAACCAATTTGTGCGGTTTCCTTTTACTTATACCTTCTATTCTATAGGTACGCTCCTTATGGTTAGAATCTATAATTATTCCTATATGTCTATTCTGTGAGTAGCCCCTCGTAGTCTAGTACATATTTTGTTAGTACTGAAGGAAACACCTCGGTTCGCCCCGCGCCCCAATTCAACACCAAATGTTTTACGCAATCCTAATTTTGTAAAACAAAACTTACACTCTGGGTGCCTAAGCCTATTTTTATGTATAGTCTGCGACGAGAGTAGATTTCCAGCGTATTATACTGCGAAGAAGAGGGTTCCGCCACCTTCTGAACACTTTTTCTAGCGTGTTTAATAAAAGTTTATAGAAGTTCCCGGGCCCAAAGAATCTATATTATTTAAACGTAAATAGTTCTGTGAATTTGGACTTTTTCTCCAAAAGTACATTCATTTTCTAACACAGCGCCCCTCTCGTGATGCCGCGCTGGAAAACTAGGTCTTGAGATAGACTATATAACATCCCAACACCTAGAGCTAAACATAGCAATAGCATTAGCTAGCCGCTACCCTTGTCCTGCACCATGTTCTTTCATACGCGACATATATAATAAATAACTTAATGAATTCATAATTTATTCTAATATAATATACTCCACGGCGTTATTGGCTTTCTAACACCGCGTCTTCACATTGTCCCTACAAATTCCATTTCGACAACGCCGCGTGTAGATTTAATATCAGATGCGAAGGTGGAGGCGAGAAAATAGCCAGCGCCGGCGAGCAAAATCTGCTACAATCTAGCCGGCTCCGTCGCGAGTTCATTAATTCACTAGTTTTAAATCCTGTTTCAAAGGTTTTGTAGTCCGTAAACTTCATACTTGTTAGCAGAAAACCAGTTTTACCATAACTGTTCTGCAGCGTATCCGAGTTAGCGATTACAGAGCTACGAGAAACCTCCGAAGTAGTTCGGAGTATGTGGATGACTGAAGAGAGCGGATACCGTCCTTTCTGACCAAAACTGCATATTTTCTATTTTTGTTTATAAGCAGCTTATGTTATGCGTAGCAATAAACATTGCGTGTGACCACTTCAATTTGTGAACCTTAAAAGCGGAAGAACGTTGATGTTTTGGTTTATACCTTATCACCAATATAGTTATCTAATAATATAGTTGGATTCAAAACGAATGACGGAATGTAGAAAATAATTTTTAAACCAAAACTGCTGGTAGCTGATTATAGCTTAATTCAAACTACTGTTCATCTAACAACAAGATTTGAAAGGAAAATGAGCTCGTTTCCACGAAAAATCCCTGAACTTTCCATAATACTTCATTTTAATCCCCAATACTTAATACCAGTGGTGTGCGGAATCCCTCCCGAATACTGGATCCCGGCCCATTTTTTCGCTCAAATACCGTCCACCCGAATCCCGGGAAATTTTTTCCTAATCCCGAATCCCTTTCCCAAATCCCGGGTGAAAACAAATTCAATCCCGAATCCCGTTCCCGGATCTTTTCAATCCCGCACACCACTGCTTAATACCGCACCGGGTTCTCATAGTCAGCCAATCGTTAGGAACCGACCCTCTTTCGAAATAACGTTAGTTCAAATCCAATTTGCAAAAGTTTCTGTATTTTCCCAACTTTCATGTGTAAAATCAATTGTTTTCAGCAAAAATGCCGGGAAATGGCGACTATGCCAGCATAAAGCGGCAAACTTCCCAATTCAACTGAACGGTACTGCCGTTAACAGCTGTCGATAGCTGAAAAAGATTTGCTACTTGCCAAAAACATGCCAATATAATGTTTTTACCGTTTCTTAACACAATGAATACGTATTAACTAAATACTTCCACATAGTTAGGTGTATAGTTCATAAAATTAAACAATTTTGTTAAATTTTAAACTATATAACTTCTATAGTAAGATTCAAAAGTAGTGAGGCAGTGTATGCTTCTGCGTGTTTCGTCAGTTTTAGCACGGCGCCTGCTGGAATTCTACGCGCGGCTATCAGCAGATTGCAAACTTGCTTTCGCTCTGCCTTAGTCAGACAAAATATTGCAACACTCCTGCTTATTAACACGGCCGTATTACTTTTGAATCCGACTATATTTACGTAATTGACGATTGCAAGCAATCAACACATAAATCTACATCTTCCTATTTAGGCCTGTTCTTTGAATGGATTAATATACTTATTGTTAAGCTTTAGATTTCGTTTTATAACTTACATTTACTTTTTTATAAATCTCTTAATCTGTTATAAGCTTAAGATGATATGATATCATTTTTAACTATAGTCAGCCCCAAGAGTGACGATGGAGTGTAAAGAATTCCACGGCTCGTCTGAGCCCATTTTGCGAACACCGCGCCAGCATCTGGCGGATACTCTCCGTTCAATATTGTACTTTGCAAATACGCGCGTGTAATTTGCCTGCAGGTGCGGTGTTAAAATCCTAAAACGCCGCTAGTGACAATCCATTATTACTCTCGGCGCTGACTATAACGTTGCCCCTCCCCCCCCCCCCCCTTATACAACGCTCTGCTACCTTTTCTAATCCTGTTCCATCTTCTTGTACAGTATAAAGATCAAAAGAGTTGAAATCATCGCCGGATGAATTAAAATTCGAACTAAAAGAAATTGGATGGTGTGTTAGACTGGTTGCGGAGTATCAAAATAGTCGAGTGGTATATTAAATGAATGGAAGACACCGTATTCACTATTTATTTCAAGGGTTACGGCACCGGGCAAAAGCTATTAGCAAAAGCTAACTTCTCGACCGTTCCAGCGTTTTTGACATTTTGTTCCTGTGACCAGATGACATAAACGATTGTTGTTCACTCTGGGAATGATCGTTATCGTACTCAACGCGTGCTGTGCCTAGTTGTTAGAGCAGCGGTATTTGAATCCGTGAGGATTTGAGGGTGTGGGTTCGACTCCCGTAGATGCAGAAGGTTTGGGAAACCAGCATCTTACTTATCTCATGTTTCGCGCACCCGAAAACTAAATGTTAGAAAGGAGCTGTCTCAGAAGATTCCGAAATAAATGGCCGAAGCCCTGCGCCGAAGAAATCTACTATTATTGTGTGATATTTGCGATTACAGGAAATACATAACTTTTAAATACCCAACGCGGTAAAGGGTACATCATACAAAACTTACAATGAAATAAGCTATGGTCAGACAAGTAAATTATTTTTGTCATTTCCTTTTTTCTAACCTGAATATAATTCTTTTGTTATCATTTAGGTAGTAGGGGGCCCAGTTTGCTCCTCCAAGGGGATTGCTGAACACAGGTCTGTAGCCAGTACCGTCTATATTTATTATGAATAACTCCATTGCTGTAGGGGCAACTAGATTGTAACTAAAGAATTAAGTTAATAGGATGTTTAAAGTAAATTAAGTTAATTGGAATATGTTTAAAAAATAATAGTAATATTTCATTTTTATATAACACCGCCTCTCTCAAAGATTCTGCGCTGGTAACCTAGATGTTAATACACAGTATAATTTAGGATATCATTCTTTTTAAAATGTTCACAAGTAACCACTGAATTTAGTGACTAAAACCGTGCAGTATGCATACAAATTTCGCTAAGGCTTCATAATTTTGAGTTTCTAAAATACAAAATAGTCGGTAAACTTAGGTATGGAGCTCGGCCCCGCTAGGTAAATTCGCATCAATTTTGACTAGGCTCATCCCTCAAACCCGTATGTATTATTCTTCCATTGATGTTATCCATTTTCTACTATAGTGTTATTTAAGTGAAAAGGACGTGTCTTCTGCTTATTTATATGAGTATGTTACGTATTTTACATTGTTACGTATTTTACGTTTTTTTTTTTAAATTGGAAATTTGGGTAAAAAATTTGGAATTTCGCAATAGTGGGCCGGCCCGGGCCATCTAGACTATAGTATTACTAACCTTAAAAGTGCCTTATAAGTCTTAATATCTTCATTTGTCTTAGGCCTACTGGCTCTAAATATAATCTTTTTACTGTCCGGAGAGAAGAATCCACCACCATCATAACCGAGAATATTTGTTAGCTGAAAGGACGAAATTGAAAAGTTACTTAAAAGGAGAGGTGTTCAAGGGCTCGGCCCCGGTCAAAAAGGTATAGTAGTAAGGGATTTTTGAACTGGATTCAGTTCGAATCATTCCCAAAATTTCAATTTTTATTTGTTTTATAATATTAATTAAAATGTATTGAACGCTCAAAATATGGACTGCTTTATCGACAGCCATGTTTTCAATGCAGTACCCTGTGGCCGTAGTATAGAAAGGCGCGTGTGGGTGCCCGGGCAATTTTTTGCCTGCCCGGGCAACAATTCTGTATTATTTACCTGTTTTCTTTCAGTTCCATCTACATTCATAACATATAATTCTAGATCTCCGCTTTCTAAACTTGTATAGAGTATCTTCTTTCCATCTGGACTTAATACTCCTTCAGCATCATAAACATCGTTATCTGTCAGTTGAGCAAGAATATTACCGTACTCATTTACCTGTAACATTAGATTTATTTAGAATAATATTATTAATACAAATAGATATTATTAAGAGCCCTTGGAGTAGCGGTTGCCCTGTGGTTAGAAGCGTTGTCTCATAAGCTAGAGGTCCATTGTTCGAATCCCCCGAATAAAGACTCCTCTTCACCTGGGTGCTCTGCTATGGAGTTCCGCTTGCAAAGTTCATTTGTTTCACTTGCAATTAGATTCAAACCTATGTGATACGTAGAATGTATAAACATTTTATATTTGATTTAACACGATAGCGTTACGAAGTATAATTTACTATTTTTAAATAAAAAACACCGAAAACATACTTTGAATATATCGTAGTCTGGATAGATATCCCAAGTATATTGGGTGTTACCTAAAGTATTAATTGAATTTGGGGTTATATTGGGCTAATTATTAACTTTTAGCCGGCCTTAGGCGAACAGTTGTTGAACACGAACAGTTTGCTTGATATTTCTGGATTTCTAAATGTAGGTCCATAGTCAAATCAAATCAAACCATCCAACCTGGGCCCCTGCTGGGCCGGGCCAACGGCTTTTTTCAGAGCCCGGCCCGGCACGGTCGGGCCCTGAGGGGAAAATCAATACATATAATTTGTTTTAATATCACTTTTAATAAAAAAATATTATGAAGCATTACTAATCTATATATGTAGGTAGTACTAATTTCTAGTTGCTTCTTGCCATAGACTATTTTTTCCTTCGTCCATTACGATAAAGTTCATTAAAGTCTATATTTTGATTGCTACCCACATATTGGGCATGGGCCCGAGCCCGCCCGGGCGCGGCCCGGCCGGCTGGATGGTCCGAATAAAATAAGGATATAAGTATATTACCATAATAATAATATTATTAGTAAAGTATCTATAATCTACATAATTCCTTTAACACCGGATCCGTCTTTGCTTCTTGTGTCATACATTTTTTGGCTGGACAAGTTGGGTCGGCGGAACCGCGAGTTGCGTTTAGACGAATCTGTAAAGTATTTATGAAGAAACCGCCGTATGGTATACTCTCTGGTCAACCGGATACCGGTCATTTTACCAGCGGATACCGGCAACCCATGCCGTGCACTGCAGGTATCCGCTTTTACGCAATTAGTATCTACTGGATTACCTACGGATACTGCCGGGAAGTGTTCAGTATCTACTAGATTATTCAAGAGTATATCATATGTATTTAGCAAGATGCCGTGTCGTCTGCGTATTTTATGTGAAAGTTGCGTATTTAGCCAACTTTGAAGGGAAACCTAATGCGAAATAGCCTTTAGATTGTTAACACAGCTTCTCTGTTTTTGATTTTACAGAATTCTTTTAGTTGTAATTCGCCTACCTTATGAAAGTTTCCGGCATAAAGAATATCTTTATTGTTCGGATAAAAGAAACTACAAGTACAACTGCCTATACCAGTGCTTAGTCTGTGTAGAGTTTGCGCCTCAGGGGGAACACGCAGGTCGAGACGGTAAATCTTAAATATATTATATGCAATTAAATAAATGGTAAAAGGTGTTAAAACTATTTTCGTTAGGAATACCAACGGGTTAGAACAAAAGGATATGGCCCGCCCCTTCGTGTAAAACTAAGTCTGCGGTTCATTTCAACACATTGAGAGGGCTCTTAGGTTTTATCTCACGATCAGCCCGGTTCGAATGTGAAACTTTGAAATATTCTGAGCAAAGCAACTTCTAAGATCGGATAAAAGTATAGTCAGCGCCGAGAGTAAATTTACACTCCATTATTACTCTTGATGCTAAGTATATTATGCCATTTCCGGACATTTTTGAAACACAAAGTCATTTCCTGCTATATATGTTCACTAATCATATACAGATAAGAAACTGTTTTATTTGCTTTATAAAAATGTTTATTTAGGAAAAATGATAAAAATACTTAAGAGATAAGAAATTTAAGAAGCCACCAATGCTGTCTACTTACAAGGGAATGGTCCCAACTTAAGGTGGCCTTTCAAGAATCGGTCGACGTACGGCGATGGGGAATGGAAAAAGAAATGTTTTGCAATTTTTTCCAGCTGCGGAACAGGTCCCATTTTCGAGAAAACCGGGCCCAAAGTTTTAACTAGTTCTATGTATGCAGTAGTTTTGCACCAATGAATGTGGCGGTGTGGTAGATTGGTAAGAGCTTCCGTTAATAAGCTAGAGGTTACAAGTTCGTATCCCCTTGCATGCAATATGTTTTGTTGACTTTATAGTTCTTACGTTTTGCATCTTTTTTTCTCCGAGTCACTGGTTAATACAATAAAGCTAATAAGATATTTTGTATTTCTACTATCTTCTTAATAGTTTAGTTCCAAATATTTTTTTTTCAAAAATATAATTTTTACCATTTTTTGGTGATGTCAGATTGAAAATTATTCTGTTTGAAAAATTAAAAATTATTCTGAAATACAAAATATCTTATTAGCTTTATTGTATTAACCAGTGACTCGGAGAAAAAAAGATGCAAAACGTAAGAACTATAAAGTCAACAAAACATATTGCATGCAAGGGGATACGAACTTGTAACCTCTAGCTTATTAACGGAAGCTCTTACCAATCTACCACACCGCCACATTCATTGGTGCAAAACTACTGCATACATAGAACTAGTTAAAACTTTGGGCCCGGTTTTCTCGAAAATGGGACCTGTTCCGCAGCTGGAAAAAATTGCAAAACATTTCTTTTTCCATTCCCCATCGCCGTACGTCGACCGATTCTTGAAAGGCCACCTTAAGTTGGGACCATTCCCTTGTAAGTAGACAGCATTGGTGGCTTCTTAAATTTCTTATCTCTTAAGTATTTTTATCATTTTTCCTAAATAAACATTTTTATAAAGCAAATAAAACAGTTTCTTATCTGTATATGATTAGTGAACATATATAGCAGGAAATGACTTTGTGTTTCAAAAATGTCCGGAAATGGCATAATATACTTAGCATCAAGAGTAATAATGGAGTGTAAATTTACTCTCGGCGCTGACTATACTTTTATCCGATCTTAGAAGTTGCTTTGCTCAGAATATTTCAAAGTTTCACATTCGAACCGGGCTGATCGTGAGATAAAACCTAAGAGCCCTCTCAATGTGTTGAAATGAACCGCAGACTTAGTTTTACACGAAGGGGCGGGCCATATCCTTTTGTTCTAACCCGTTGGTATTCCTAACGAAAATAGTTTTAACACCTTTTACCATTTATTTAATTGCATATAATATATTTAAGATTTACCGTCTCGACCTGCGTGTTCCCCCTGAGGCGCAAACTCTACACAGACTAAGCACTGGTATAGGCAGTTGTACTTGTAGTTTCTTTTATCCGAACAATAAAGATATTCTTTATGCCGGAAACTTTCATAAGGTAGGCGAATTACAACTAAAAGAATTCTGTAAAATCAAAAACAGAGAAGCTGTGTTAACAATCTAAAGGCTATTTCGCATTAGGTTTCCCTTCAAAGTTGGCTAAATACGCAACTTTCACATAAAATACGCAGACGACACGGCATCTTGCTAAATACATATGATATACTCTTGAATAATCTAGTAGATACTGAACACTTCCCGGCAGTATCCGTAGGTAATCCAGTAGATACTAATTGCGTAAAAGCGGATACCTGCAGTGCACGGCATGGGTTGCCGGTATCCGCTGGTAAAATGACCGGTATCCGGTTGACCAGAGAGTATACCATACGGCGGTTTCTTCATAAATACTTTACAGATTCGTCTAAACGCAACTCGCGGTTCCGCCGACCCAACTTGTCCAGCCAAAAAATGTATGACACAAGAAGCAAAGACGGATCCGGTGTTAAAGGAATTATGTAGATTATAGATACTTTACTAATAATATTATTATTATGGTAATATACTTATATCCTTATTTTATTCGGACCATCCAGCCGGCCGGGCCGCGCCCGGGCGGGCTCGGGCCCATGCCCAATATGTGGGTAGCAATCAAAATATAGACTTTAATGAACTTTATCGTAATGGACGAAGGAAAAAATAGTCTATGGCAAGAAGCAACTAGAAATTAGTACTACCTACATATATAGATTAGTAATGCTTCATAATATTTTTTTATTAAAAGTGATATTAAAACAAATTATATGTATTGATTTTCCCCTCAGGGCCCGACCGTGCCGGGCCGGGCTCTGAAAAAAGCCGTTGGCCCGGCCCAGCAGGGGCCCAGGTTGGATGGTTTGATTTGATTTGACTATGGACCTACATTTAGAAATCCAGAAATATCAAGCAAACTGTTCGTGTTCAACAACTGTTCGCCTAAGGCCGGCTAAAAGTTAATAATTAGCCCAATATAACCCCAAATTCAATTAATACTTTAGGTAACACCCAATATACTTGGGATATCTATCCAGACTACGATATATTCAAAGTATGTTTTCGGTGTTTTTTATTTAAAAATAGTAAATTATACTTCGTAACGCTATCGTGTTAAATCAAATATAAAATGTTTATACATTCTACGTATCACATAGGTTTGAATCTAATTGCAAGTGAAACAAATGAACTTTGCAAGCGGAACTCCATAGCAGAGCACCCAGGTGAAGAGGAGTCTTTATTCGGGGGATTCGAACAATGGACCTCTAGCTTATGAGACAACGCTTCTAACCACAGGGCAACCGCTACTCCAAGGGCTCTTAATAATATCTATTTGTATTAATAATATTATTCTAAATAAATCTAATGTTACAGGTAAATGAGTACGGTAATATTCTTGCTCAACTGACAGATAACGATGTTTATGATGCTGAAGGAGTATTAAGTCCAGATGGAAAGAAGATACTCTATACAAGTTTAGAAAGCGGAGATCTAGAATTATATGTTATGAATGTAGATGGAACTGAAAGAAAACAGGTAAATAATACAGAATTGTTGCCCGGGCAGGCAAAAAATTGCCCGGGCACCCACACGCGCCTTTCTATACTACGGCCACAGGGTACTGCATTGAAAACATGGCTGTCGATAAAGCAGTCCATATTTTGAGCGTTCAATACATTTTAATTAATATTATAAAACAAATAAAAATTGAAATTTTGGGAATGATTCGAACTGAATCCAGTTCAAAAATCCCTTACTACTATACCTTTTTGACCGGGGCCGAGCCCTTGAACACCTCTCCTTTTAAGTAACTTTTCAATTTCGTCCTTTCAGCTAACAAATATTCTCGGTTATGATGGTGGTGGATTCTTCTCTCCGGACAGTAAAAAGATTATATTTAGAGCCAGTAGGCCTAAGACAAATGAAGATATTAAGACTTATAAGGCACTTTTAAGGTTAGTAATACTATAGTCTAGATGGCCCGGGCCGGCCCACTATTGCGAAATTCCAAATTTTTTACCCAAATTTCCAATTTAAAAAAAAAAACGTAAAATACGTAACAATGTAAAATACGTAACATACTCATATAAATAAGCAGAAGACACGTCCTTTTCACTTAAATAACACTATAGTAGAAAATGGATAACATCAATGGAAGAATAATACATACGGGTTTGAGGGATGAGCCTAGTCAAAATTGATGCGAATTTACCTAGCGGGGCCGAGCTCCATACCTAAGTTTACCGACTATTTTGTATTTTAGAAACTCAAAATTATGAAGCCTTAGCGAAATTTGTATGCATACTGCACGGTTTTAGTCACTAAATTCAGTGGTTACTTGTGAACATTTTAAAAAGAATGATATCCTAAATTATACTGTGTATTAACATCTAGGTTACCAGCGCAGAATCTTTGAGAGAGGCGGTGTTATATAAAAATGAAATATTACTATTATTTTTTAAACATATTCCAATTAACTTAATTTACTTTAAACATCCTATTAACTTAATTCTTTAGTTACAATCTAGTTGCCCCTACAGCAATGGAGTTATTCATAATAAATATAGACGGTACTGGCTACAGACCTGTGTTCAGCAATCCCCTTGGAGGAGCAAACTGGGCCCCCTACTACCTAAATGATAACAAAAGAATTATATTCAGGTTAGAAAAAAGGAAATGACAAAAATAATTTACTTGTCTGACCATAGCTTATTTCATTGTAAGTTTTGTATGATGTACCCTTTACCGCGTTGGGTATTTAAAAGTTATGTATTTCCTGTAATCGCAAATATCACACAATAATAGTAGATTTCTTCGGCGCAGGGCTTCGGCCATTTATTTCGGAATCTTCTGAGACAGCTCCTTTCTAACATTTAGTTTTCGGGTGCGCGAAACATGAGATAAGTAAGATGCTGGTTTCCCAAACCTTCTGCATCTACGGGAGTCGAACCCACACCCTCAAATCCTCACGGATTCAAATACCGCTGCTCTAACAACTAGGCACAGCACGCGTTGAGTACGATAACGATCATTCCCAGAGTGAACAACAATCGTTTATGTCATCTGGTCACAGGAACAAAATGTCAAAAACGCTGGAACGGTCGAGAAGTTAGCTTTTGCTAATAGCTTTTGCCCGGTGCCGTAACCCTTGAAATAAATAGTGAATACGGTGTCTTCCATTCATTTAATATACCACTCGACTATTTTGATACTCCGCAACCAGTCTAACACACCATCCAATTTCTTTTAGTTCGAATTTTAATTCATCCGGCGATGATTTCAACTCTTTTGATCTTTATACTGTACAAGAAGATGGAACAGGATTAGAAAAGGTAGCAGAGCGTTGTATAAGGGGGGGGGGGGGGAGGGGCAACGTTATAGTCAGCGCCGAGAGTAATAATGGATTGTCACTAGCGGCGTTTTAGGATTTTAACACCGCACCTGCAGGCAAATTACACGCGCGTATTTGCAAAGTACAATATTGAACGGAGAGTATCCGCCAGATGCTGGCGCGGTGTTCGCAAAATGGGCTCAGACGAGCCGTGGAATTCTTTACACTCCATCGTCACTCTTGGGGCTGACTATAGTTAAAAATGATATCATATCATCTTAAGCTTATAACAGATTAAGAGATTTATAAAAAAGTAAATGTAAGTTATAAAACGAAATCTAAAGCTTAACAATAAGTATATTAATCCATTCAAAGAACAGGCCTAAATAGGAAGATGTAGATTTATGTGTTGATTGCTTGCAATCGTCAATTACGTAAATATAGTCGGATTCAAAAGTAATACGGCCGTGTTAATAAGCAGGAGTGTTGCAATATTTTGTCTGACTAAGGCAGAGCGAAAGCAAGTTTGCAATCTGCTGATAGCCGCGCGTAGAATTCCAGCAGGCGCCGTGCTAAAACTGACGAAACACGCAGAAGCATACACTGCCTCACTACTTTTGAATCTTACTATAGAAGTTATATAGTTTAAAATTTAACAAAATTGTTTAATTTTATGAACTATACACCTAACTATGTGGAAGTATTTAGTTAATACGTATTCATTGTGTTAAGAAACGGTAAAAACATTATATTGGCATGTTTTTGGCAAGTAGCAAATCTTTTTCAGCTATCGACAGCTGTTAACGGCAGTACCGTTCAGTTGAATTGGGAAGTTTGCCGCTTTATGCTGGCATAGTCGCCATTTCCCGGCATTTTTGCTGAAAACAATTGATTTTACACATGAAAGTTGGGAAAATACAGAAACTTTTGCAAATTGGATTTGAACTAACGTTATTTCGAAAGAGGGTCGGTTCCTAACGATTGGCTGACTATGAGAACCCGGTGCGGTATTAAGCAGTGGTGTGCGGGATTGAAAAGATCCGGGAACGGGATTCGGGATTGAATTTGTTTTCACCCGGGATTTGGGAAAGGGATTCGGGATTAGGAAAAAATTTCCCGGGATTCGGGTGGACGGTATTTGAGCGAAAAAATGGGCCGGGATCCAGTATTCGGGAGGGATTCCGCACACCACTGGTATTAAGTATTGGGGATTAAAATGAAGTATTATGGAAAGTTCAGGGATTTTTCGTGGAAACGAGCTCATTTTCCTTTCAAATCTTGTTGTTAGATGAACAGTAGTTTGAATTAAGCTATAATCAGCTACCAGCAGTTTTGGTTTAAAAATTATTTTCTACATTCCGTCATTCGTTTTGAATCCAACTATATTATTAGATAACTATATTGGTGATAAGGTATAAACCAAAACATCAACGTTCTTCCGCTTTTAAGGTTCACAAATTGAAGTGGTCACACGCAATGTTTATTGCTACGCATAACATAAGCTGCTTATAAACAAAAATAGAAAATATGCAGTTTTGGTCAGAAAGGACGGTATCCGCTCTCTTCAGTCATCCACATACTCCGAACTACTTCGGAGGTTTCTCGTAGCTCTGTAATCGCTAACTCGGATACGCTGCAGAACAGTTATGGTAAAACTGGTTTTCTGCTAACAAGTATGAAGTTTACGGACTACAAAACCTTTGAAACAGGATTTAAAACTAGTGAATTAATGAACTCGCGACGGAGCCGGCTAGATTGTAGCAGATTTTGCTCGCCGGCGCTGGCTATTTTCTCGCCTCCACCTTCGCATCTGATATTAAATCTACACGCGGCGTTGTCGAAATGGAATTTGTAGGGACAATGTGAAGACGCGGTGTTAGAAAGCCAATAACGCCGTGGAGTATATTATATTAGAATAAATTATGAATTCATTAAGTTATTTATTATATATGTCGCGTATGAAAGAACATGGTGCAGGACAAGGGTAGCGGCTAGCTAATGCTATTGCTATGTTTAGCTCTAGGTGTTGGGATGTTATATAGTCTATCTCAAGACCTAGTTTTCCAGCGCGGCATCACGAGAGGGGCGCTGTGTTAGAAAATGAATGTACTTTTGGAGAAAAAGTCCAAATTCACAGAACTATTTACGTTTAAATAATATAGATTCTTTGGGCCCGGGAACTTCTATAAACTTTTATTAAACACGCTAGAAAAAGTGTTCAGAAGGTGGCGGAACCCTCTTCTTCGCAGTATAATACGCTGGAAATCTACTCTCGTCGCAGACTATACATAAAAATAGGCTTAGGCACCCAGAGTGTAAGTTTTGTTTTACAAAATTAGGATTGCGTAAAACATTTGGTGTTGAATTGGGGCGCGGGGCGAACCGAGGTGTTTCCTTCAGTACTAACAAAATATGTACTAGACTACGAGGGGCTACTCACAGAATAGACATATAGGAATAATTATAGATTCTAACCATAAGGAGCGTACCTATAGAATAGAAGGTATAAGTAAAAGGAAACCGCACAAATTGGTTTGTTGTAACAGAATGAGGTTTAATGCGGCAAATATGCCTTACATCAACAATACCAAAATGTTCGCTTGTTAAACAAAACTAACGAACAATACAGGAATACAGATTTAAGAACTGAAAGAGTGCGGAATTAGGAATCCAGCACAAATATAGTCGAATTCAAAAGTGTTAAGGCCGTGTTAATAAGCAGGAGTGTTGCAGTATTTTGTCTAAGTAATGCAGAGCGAAAGCAAGTTTGCAATCTGCGGGTATCGCGCACGTAGAATGCCAGCAGGTGCAATGTTAAAAATAACGAAATACGCAGCATACACGGCCTCATTACTTTTGAATCTGACTATAAGTGATTCGTTCAAGAAAAGACTCCAAATCAGCTTGTCATTAAGAATATTCAGTTTTATTTAACGCTGTTTACAATTACAACATAGAGAAGCATGTTAATAAATGTTGCTCGTGAAGAAACTAAACTTTTTATCCAAGTGGGAATCTTAACTTCCGGACTCGACACACTTCTCATACATCTGTGTATAAAGCAAAAATAAATGCAAATTATAAAGGTCTGTCAGTCTGCGTCTCTTTAAAGGACCACTCTCTGCCGACATCGGTTAATTTAGATTTTAACAAAGCAGAAACGGAGCAAATTGTTATTAGTAGGACGGGACGGGATGAGGATTACTGAATCAGCAACCTTCTCAAGATTGCTAGGAAAATGCCGGTAAAGACAGGAATTTTCCGGAATGGATGAAATTTTAGCCCAGTAAACGGAATATGTAGGAAACTCTGAAGGAATAAGCAGCAAAACAAGTTTATAATATACTTGGTATTTCAGTTAACAAAAATATGAAAATACTCGGTCTGATCCAAGAGTAATAATGGAGTGTCACTTGCGTATTTATTAAATTTTTAACACTCGCCAGGCCGTATATAGAAACGGCCGTGTGAGTTCCCGGGCAGTTTTTGGCTGCCCGAGCAGTTGAGAGTTGTTATCCGGGCACCCAACCGTGCGTTTCTATACTACGACCACAGCAGACAAATTGCACGCGCGTACATCGCAAGTGCAATTCTCTACGGTGTTCTAAAAAAGAGCTAATACAAAACAACAATAGGTTCACCAGCAATTAATCTTTCCTTAGTTTATGTGAACGGTCGGAGAACATTTTAATCTCTTAAAAACTATAAAAATCCTAGAAACCCTTCAAACTATAAATTAAATAAGTGCATTTCTCGGAATCGACTGGACTTTGAAACTATAAAAATATCTCGGCTAAATGAGATTTACCTAAATAGGCCGAAGTGTTCGGAGTAGGATTGAGGCGAGAGAACTCAGTTAGTTAGTTAGAATGAGAAGAGACGTAGAGACAGAGAAGACAATAGACAGCTAATGAACGAACTGGAGGGGGATTATGAGATATGGAGTATATATATAGTCCATATCAAGACTTCGGTTTCCAGCGCGGTATCGCGTCCGGGGCGAAGTGTTATAAAAATTAATGTACTTTTTAAGAATACGCCACGTCGACCAATTTACATTCATTTTTTATAACACTGCGCCCCGCTAGTGATACCGCGCTGGAAACCTAAGTCTTGAAATGGACTATATAATCTGTTGCAACTGCTAGGTATTTAGCGCAGCATCCTAGGTAGGAGCGGTGTTAGATAATATAAATGTGCTTTTTAGGACAAGGCTCCCAACTCTGCTCCACAAGAGACGTCCATTTTTACCCGGCCGAGACGTGCAAATACGATCCGTATCTGCACGTATCCGCTAGTTAAACGGTTCGTATCCGCTAGGTTACGTGCAAATACTGCTCGTATCTGCACGTAACCTAGCGGATACCTGCAAGTCACCAACGAATATCCGTTTATTGTTATTTAACACCGCTGATCCCGAAGATACTGGCAGCATCCTAGGTAGGAGCGGTGTTAGATAATATAAATGTGCTTTTTAGGACAAGGCTCCCAACTCTGCTCCACAA
>JAQGAV010002018.1:0-17625 GCA_034691345.1 Phasmarhabditis papillosa
TCGCATAAATTAGGGCCTAATAAACTTGCCTACTCAAAGGTTCTCGCGAAAACAATGCTTGCAAAACTAGATTTTCTGTATTAAACAATATTTGATCAGTGGCATAACCTCACTAAAGTTCTTTTATCTTATTGTGAATCGCATTAACCACAAGGTTGGACGTTTTATTGCTCGTAAACTCCTCCACAATGAACGGTCATGAAGGTAGACCAAAAGATAAGAAAGCTTCCGGCTGTTAAAACAAAAAAACATGTATATAAATAGGATTCATGGACTATTGCATTAGTTTTGTGTTTTATTTGTTTGATAGGGTAATCCTGTCTGGAACCCTTTAGTATTGATAGTGAGATCTTGCTTTTGAGTATACATTTTGAATTTTCTTCTAAAGTATAGTCCGTTTTGAAACCTATACGGCAAGCACCGTTTGTACATAGTTAAGAAGGGTTCCCCTTCAAAAGTTCAATTTTACTCAGAGAAAATTGTTTTTTTCACTTATAAAGCCAGTTATAGCGACACGTTAACTACAAATGGCGCTTGCAGTCTAAGTTTAAAACGGGCTATAGTTGGAGTTAAGATGGTCCGGCATAACAGGGCACACCCATATTTTTTAAAGAGGTGTACTGGACCATTTTTGTAAAGGACGATTTCTGGAAATCTATTGGCGTGGATTGTATTTATTTCAGTTACCTCGTTCCAATATTGATTTTATATTTGTACATATCATTGTACATTTGTATATTTATATGAGTGGGAAAAGACCGTCCGACGCGACGCAAAAAGACGGCTTCACAAATTTTCGGATCCGACCCACTATTATATGAGAAACCGAATAGCCAAAAATTAGGTACTATTTTTGAAAATTGTTCTGAAATTTTAGTTTGGGCCGGCCCGGGCCTATCCGTTCTCTAAGTTTTCGTCCCGGACCCGCGAAATTCCCAGCCCTAGTATAAATCCCAATTCTTCAAATGCAACATTTCCTTCGGACCCGTTTTCTCGTTTATAAACTTTCTCTTCTTGCTAATCGAATAAATCATCTTGCCACTATGAAAAGTGACAACTAGATTTATATTTGATAAATCTTGCTTAACCTGCTATCAGATAGAAATGAACAGGATTTCAAATTGGAATTTTGTCTTTTAATGATAAAATGTGGCTAGGATGTTTCTTTAAGTTTCAACAGAAACATGAGACTTTGTCTCTCATCTCAATGTCATATAGATTATTGAACATATGGTGTTTTTAGTATATCCGAACAGGAAGAATCTAATAATAATAACAATAATATTTTTATTTTTCCGAAAGTACAATTAAAAGAAAAGTAAGATCACAGTATTACTATTGCTTTAAACTTTGTACTTGAACTTCTATATAATACCTCAGTTTATCAAAATAGTAAACCAAACTTCTCAAATCTCGGCCCGGCCTCTTTTGATCTGAGGGTGTGAAAAGTGCAATCTCCTTTGGCAACAGCATAAAATGTTTAATTGTAGAAGCTGGCCCGGGGTGATATTTGAGAAATCTGTAGTAATTAAGGTCAAAGATCGGTGACATTTCGGATGGAATATCCCTTTCATTTTTCCGGGGCATCCGCCGCTCTGTGTCCACTTCACACGCTCTATTTGCTCTTTTCATTTTCTATGACTCACTACTGTCTTTAACCCCCGCCCTCAACATTTTCTTTATTGTCTATAAGGAACTCAAGAAATGGGCTGTTAGTATGCTTCGCTGAACCGTCTCTGCTTTACTAGTATGTGCTCATTACTTTTGCTTTGTAATTTTGGGAACTACGATATGTTACTTGTTGTACTTAAATTCACACACAATTGCGTAATTCATTCATTAAAACTGGATGGACTTTCAAAGGCATTTTTGAAAAGCAAACAGTTAGAATAGAATAGAATATTTATTGTTCGAACGCTAGCTCATTTGTATCACTTTTGTTGCTAGTTCACTTTCTTGATCGTAGTGTTCTGGAGGAACTTCAGCCGTTGTTTCAGCCATAACAGACCTCCGATTGAAAAACAAATATCTGAATTATTCTTCTATTAACAGTCTTCTATAAATTATTTTTATTTGTTTTATTTAAGACCCCGGTTGTTTGTGTATAGTATATTATTTTACGCAATACTTCTCCTAGATAGCGATTTTCAATAACGCAACGGGTTTCCCCCAGTTTGCCAAATCACAAATCATCTTCCAAATCACTAATATTCGCATTGTATTTTCCCCACCACTGAATATTTTGTGCTACCGGAATTAGTGATTAGGCGAATAGCTAATGTTCATTTGATCTTTCTTTGCTGAAGTGAATTGGGCCAAACACTACAATTTTAGTATTTGCGAAATCTTTCGAAATTGCTGGCAATGTTTTGTGATTCATGTTACACTGTTACAGCACAATAGATCATAAGGGTTCATTGTTAGCGCTTTCTTTATCTAAAACAGCTTGATCACTTTAGCAATAGGACAAATCGATTGCTTCAAAAACTTTCAAGTTCTGAGGCCGTATGCATAGAAGCGTTTTTGTGGGAAACGAATTTGGGAAACGCGTTTCCCGTGGGAAAAGAAATGGTTTTCCATGCATAAGGCCTCTGTCTTCTTATGGAACTCTAGTTTAGAAATAGCTTTATATAATTCAATTGTGCTTGTTTGGTCTGTTTATGCATATCTATTCTAATGTGCATCCGTTTAATGTTTGATTCGATTTCCCCGTTATGGCAGTTTTTTTCTTACCTTGAGGGATTCAAATCGATTTATATTTAAACTACTATTAGGAGGAAGTCCATCACCAATTCTAAGATGTAAACTTCCGATAGATCCCATTTCGAGGTACCCTATATTATCTTCGCAACTCAGAAACTTTCCGTGTATTTCAAAACAACGGGATTTGAATAAACATCCCCTTAGGCGCATATCAATTTGATTCTAACTTTTTATTTCATATCATCTTTGCATCCAAGGTTCACCGCGTACAAAAGTGCTAAATTTTGCGCCGAAATGATAAGAATAGCGACAGAGAGACGTCCTTCAAATCAAAAAGAAAGAAAGAAACAAACCACATTCTTTGACTATTATAAATCAGTGTCTTCAGTTTATGCAATAGCTTCTATTTGGTCAGGATATCATATATTTGTACCATTTTCATTTATTCATTCACATTCATGTTGTGTTATTTATGAATATTGGTTAAATTATTACCTAGACGCTAACAATCAGAAAAGAAACATTTGGGTAATTACTATTTTTTATAAGGAACGTCGGTTATGCTCAATATCTGATATAGCCCGTTTCAAAACCTTGACTGCACGCGATGTGAGTAGTTCTCCCGCAGTGGTGTCAAATTTTGCCTTAAAAAGTTGTATCGCCCGAAGAGAGGGAGGGCATTTTCCAGCGAATTTGAAGGCGAAAATTTACACCACTGCGGGATAAATAATCACAGCGCATGCAGTCTAATTTTTGAAACAGACTATATAATGCATTAATTTTGAAACAAAGGATTGCATATCGGGTAGATCTCATTAAAAGGTCAAACATGTATTCGCGACGACACCTAACAACAAACGTCATATTCAAATCATAAACACGTTTCCAATCACTATGCAAAAGCTTCCGCATATACGCTAATGAAAACGGTATTATATATTCATTGTTATTATTTTCAATTCAAAACAAAGCATATCAATAGTTCTTTGTTATTGAAATACAGCTACATAGTTAAGTATTATGATTGTGTATACTATTTTGTTGTTATACAAAACAAGCTTTGTGGTAAAACCTTTTTGCGTTCGATTTTCCGATCTCTGGTATTATATTGGTTTTATAACCTTGTGATACTGTCCATCATACCATCACTAACATGATAACACGGTGTATTTGCATAATAATAATGGTTTAACGACAATCATACGTGTTCTACCCTTCAGTTATATAAATGGACCACAATTTCAGTCATTTTATCAGTCTATTTGTCTTCCAAGCTTATAAATTAGCAGTTTGTCTTTTATCATGAATCACATAGATCATCGGTAGAATAGTAAGATGCCTGCAATACTTATGAACGACCTTTTACAAACAGTCACTATAAATAAAAGATTGTTTTCAAACAAAAGAAGAAGTAAAAAGTGATTCATTCACCAAGAAATCAACTATAAACAGTCATTATACATATTAGACAAAAAGCTAATAACACATCATTCTATGTTAACTATTTCTGACACGTAGGTCCTATTTCTGGTTTTCTCATTCTTATTGTCTACGTCACTAGGGTTTGCATTTAGTATGAATAGTCAGTTTGACATCAGTTTCAAAGACCAGCCGAACCAAAAATAGTCTTAGATAGTGTCTTGTAGAGCTTAATTCTTGGTTCATCTATTTGGTTGGTATATGTTTCAATATTCTTGTTTAGTACATATAGTGTGATTTAAGATGAATAATGGGATGTTACTTGCGTATTTTAAGGAAATTTTGCGTATATATTTCCCTTTCGAATACTTTCAGAGCCATTTTCAATTAGATTCTTTTTTTAACACTCCATTATTACTCTCGAATGAGGCTATAACAACGTTACTTTTCTGATATATTTTAGAAAACACAATACCTACTACTTCTAGAACCAAAATATAAATTGCTTCTAAATACCTTATGTAGTTTCAATAGTTTTTAACTTCAATATGAGCTCTAAATAATGTTTAACTTGATGTAAGGATGTCCCGTACAAGCATGGTTCCTTGTCTTATATTATCGGTTCTATTGCGTAATCTTGCGTCGCCCCCTTTTTACGACACGTGTAGACAGTAGGAATCCACTCGCAAACATATTTGATAGCATATTTCTCATTTTTGGGTATTATACATATTTTTATATATTTTTATACATTGTTAACTTCTTTTCCATTTTATTTTAAGTTATCATCATCTAATTACAAACTTTTTAGAAAGAAACTAAATGACTTCCACAGAACTAAGAATGCCATCTGATCTTTTGAAGAAGTTTGGAGCCGAAATTATGCCTTCCACGGAGTATAAGAGGTACTTATGAATTTTAATTGTTATAAATAGGTGTAGTGCAAAATGAGAACGTATTAATTATTTGTTTTCCAATAGTTGAAGACTTGAATTGAAACATTTTCTTACAGAGATGAGAGAATTCGCTCCGTTGCCAATTCATTTGAGAATATTGCAGAATCGGAAGAGGAGGAAGAGGTAAGGAATATATTACTTTTGTAATTAACATTTACAAATATAATGGTGAAAATGCTCTGAAAAAGAAAAGGTCAAAATCGTTTTTTGAAGACTATTTTTTAAGAAATGCGTGCATTATGCCCCAGAGTAATTTATAGTCAGCGCCAAGTGAAATGATGGAGTGTAAATAATTCAACGCTCGTCTGAGTGCCTTTTGCGAGCACCGCGCCAGCATCTGGCGGCTGCTCTCCGTTCAATATTGTACTTTGCAAGTACGCGCGTACAATTTGCCTGCAGGTGCAGTGTTAAAAATCCTAAAAATACGCAAGAAACACTCCATTATTACTCTCGGCGCTGACTATAGATTCACGGTCCAAAGCCGGTTATGAAGAGTGAACTGTTATTATTTACTGGTTTCTAGGAGGAAATCCTTCCATCATCTTCAAGCCGTTCACCATATGCTCAATCTACTTCGCCATTCTCTCAGAAGAGAAGTAGCTCTCTAACCAGAAACACCCAATCCAGTCCTACTTTAATCAGGTAACCTATTAATTACTAACTTACATCGTGAAATTCTATTAATAAACTTAGATTCTGAATACATATTATTATTAATATTATTATTACTTAAATCACCTTTTCTTCTTGGATTACTATTTTGCTCAACTAATTTATGGTGTTTGAGATATAGGTTTATTAATGGGATCAAATGGAATTTTACATAATTTCTATTTTTCAGAAACACCTCATCACCCCGCCTAACTCGCGGTCATTCGGACCCCATGATCATTCGTAAAAACTCATTCTCCTTGTTTAAAGATAGTATTCCAATTAGAAAGAATTCAGATCTTGGAAGTGATAATAGTGAGTTTCTGGAAGAATATATTTCTTTGCCATACCACCAGATGTGGTTATCCGGTCGGCCCGGCCCGGAGCGGCCTGGGTTTCAAAATATTAGGCCAGGCCGGGCTGGCGAGGCTCAGGCCGGGCCGGTAATCAGCTCTGCATATGACTATATTCAAACAAATGTCAAATCTTGAAACAACCCCATAAAGTAAATGTTTTCTATTAACATTAAAATGGCTTTGAAAAAGCTTAGCAGTAGCAAGTTCACCTCTAACTAGATTGATATAAACCTTATTCGTATCCTCACTAGTACAGAAATGTTAACTTTTTGCTTTCAGTTTTGTCGCCAATCCCAGAAGTCGCTTCTCCACTGCAGAGTCCTGCCACATTCGGACTGTACTTCAACCGATAAATAGTCCAAGAAAAACTTTTTAAGACAGGTTTCCTTCAAAACTTATCTCGAGTGTTATTAATATTGTATTAATTAGAAATCATTTAACTAGTAGTTTAAATTGTGAGAATCGTATGCACACATTCCGTGCGTATCTGAGATCCATTAACCACACATTTACCTTCTTTGAGCAGGGTGCTTCATTCATATTTTCATCGTCGGGTATAATATGTTAGAGCCGAACCGGAGCACTTTCAACTATTAGTGATATAATAACTTTTCAAAAGTAATGTTTACTTGGTCTTTTAACAATACCTCTTGTAATTTTTTAGTTGTTGATGTAGTATGATCACTGTACTGTTGTTCAAATAAACGACTATTTCACAGTTATATATATTAATATACTCGGCGGCCTAATCGCTTGCGGTTAAATGTCTAATAAATTAAGATTTATGCATGTATTTGTCCTAAATTTTCACTAGGTACTCTAATAAGCTCTAAATGATTTACAGATCGTACCGTAACCCTTTGCAAGCGATTAGTTCACCGACGGGTTGTGCAGTATGAACTGATTGTTAATCTCTTTACGCTTATTGTAAATTGTATGAATCAGGAAGAATGAGAGTTATCATTAATAGTTTAGAAACTAAAACCAAAGAAGAAAGCAACCAAAATACATTCATTTTCTACTAGATCTAGCTGCAATCGATATCGTCCTGTTTGTAACACTGATTGTTGTTGTTTTGTCGTTTTTCGTCTTCATTAAATTTTGTGACAATAGTTTTCTAACCGATGGTGCCACTATCAACAAAGTCCAGCATTGAATAGAAACCATAATTTCCAAAGCATAAAACCTGCAAAACCCTTTGTTTAAATGCAATTGAGTGTAAGCAAAATAAAGTTACATCAAACTCAGCAACTTAAACCCTGTAAACGTTGACACATACTAACCAAATTTCGGTCGTAGTGATGAATATATCCATATCGTTGGTGAAATGTCCGTAGAGTTGTGTTACAGATCGAATACTCTCAAATATTAATGGAAATGTTGTAAGAATCCCACAAATGAGATAACGTTCCTCGATGAAGGAAGTAGCCTAAAAGTTATTTTGTAGTTTTTTGTCTTTTTGAATAACTAGACTGTAAGCGCCATTTGTAGCTAACGGGCCGCGACGACGGGCTTTCCATTCAGGCTAAAAGTGCAGGCTAAATTCAAAAAAGTTGTTTTCTTTAGGAAGCCCGTCATAGAGTTATGGTAACTACAAATCTTTTTTTTAAATTAGTGTACTCGATGTTTGGTCTTATCTAACCATAAACTAAAAGTTTTCTTTATAAATATTTTCTACTGTTTAATGTCTGGCTTGATTTGGCTAATCTGATTTTGAGTACTGTGAGAATATTACATCTTATCGATATTTCTATGACCACATCATCTATAAAATATCCAGCAATCAAACTTGTCTCAACTGAAATGAATACTGATCTGCTTACTTTTTTATGGGACACCACGTTGGAAACCTCACGAGACCGCAAAGTTATATATGAAAGACTATAGAGAAGGACGCAAATAATGACGTTTATAGTAGTTACGGTAGCAGCAATTATGTTGTCGTACTGAAATTACGACAGATTTGCATTTATGGTAACTAATTCGGCATAGTTTTAGTTTATGGAAGGTTGCAAAACACGGTTTATCCCAGTTGGGAACCTCATCAAATTATATTTCGTTATGAATCATATGATTACTAAACAAATCCGTAATAGCTATAGTCAGCGCCAAGAGAAATAATGGAGTGTTGCTTATAATTTTTATATACTTGATAACTGAACGGACCTCAAAGATCATTGTTCCAGTTAACTGAAGAACTCCATTCGGCAGTAGAAAGAAGTGCAATTCAGCAGACGGAAGCAAAAAGGCAATCAGTGTTATTAGAATAGATATGACCCATATGCATAGGTACATAATACTAATTGACTTTGTAGACCATAACTGAAAGTAGATGCAAAATACATTGAATCTGTAGCGCCTTGGTGGTGACTCAGTAAATTAACTGTATTCGAACGGCTTTGTTGGGTTATAGGGCTAGGATACAGATATTGCCCAGAGCTGGTACAAAGCTGGATACCGGCCCGGCCTGGAATTTCGAAAACTGGATAATGCCTGTCTTTCTTGAGTCATTATGCATCGGCCGGGAAACGAGCCCGGGCAGCCCGCGTGTCAGGCAAGCATACTACCACTGAACCACCATTTTGCCTCATTTTTGAAGAAAATTGCTGCTTTCGCAAGTTTAATCAACCCTTGAACCCTATTATTTTTAATGCAATAGTATTGAAATCTAATTTTGAAATTATTTGCCCTACATGAATGGATTTAATTAGTTTTCGAGAAAATACGCAATATAATATTTATATAAAACTTAGTATCAGTACACAAACTTGTGCAAAATGAATACAAAACCCGAGAGTAATGCATACACATGAAGGCATCCACAAGAAAGCTTCTACAGTATACCGCTCCACTTGAAGATCTTGAAGATGCAGTCCGTTGAATCAATAACTTTGCATTATCAGATATTTCTAATTATAAGCAAATTGTCAAACCTTTCGATGCAGAACTGGACTTCGGAATGCAGTAAAACGGTTAACTGCCATTGGAAGAAATCCAAAGAATGTAATGTAAGAAAGTAACATATTCAGCGAATACGTAAACGATGCATACCAAGTAGGAGTGGAGGAACCAAATAATGAGAAATATCGAAGTTTTCTAGCTTTCATTCCAAGTTCAACTTGGAAGAATAATAGACAGTCTGAGAGACTCTGAAAGGCAAACGTGTAAGTTTAGTTGTTTGTTTAACTTTAGTTAGCTGTGAGGTAAATTCATATTGTATTGGTTATACTCACGTTCCAAATAACAATCGTAAAAAACGGTGATCGAAAACGTGAGTTTCGACGACTCTCTCGAATAATACTGAATATAAGAACTGCATAAACAACAAAAGAGAACCAAGCATATACTATTAATAGGATCTGCGGAATAGTCAACATCGGTGGAGGTGGCTCGAGTACTATCGTCTTGACAGTTGTAGGTGACATCTTTACTGACTTAATATAAATATTGAATTTATCTCTCTTTTGATCAAGATGAACAATATGTCTATTGGTGAAAGAACCAGATAATGTAATTGTTTTGTTTGTATACTCATCTAAGAATACTCATACTAATAATAAGAACTGTAAGTAGTATTGGTTTTTACTTCAGTTTTTTTCAATACATTATTCAGAAAACCCTCGGTATACTCCAGTAATAGTTGAGAAAAGAAAATGCATTAAAGGAAATTGCTCATATCAGTATTACATGATCATGGTTCAATTTATCACCGGTCTGGATATTAAGCCAGCAATACTACTCTGATTGAGTAAGCCAATCAAGCAGATGGTTCAGAAGAACAAAAAGTAAAATTTTGAAATTTTGATGAAAATCGTTGGAATAAATGGTTTACATATCAACAAACTGAAGAACACTAGACCTACAACTACATTGACGAACTATTTCGAACCAAATAGTATGCTTGCATTTAAAATCTGATCACTAGTTATATTAAGATAAATAGTGTACTAACAGAGGGACCATGAAAAGCTAGATATCAGTTAAAATTTACTGTTAATGACAGTGAAGTCAAAACACACTCGTTTTATCTCTGGAAAACTGTTTTTTTTTAGTTCCTTGAGAAAAAGTTAGTCTTGCTAGCAAAACATAGAACCTTTTTTGTTCTCAGTGTAAATTTATTCAGTAATGATAGTTTATGAATAAACTGTAATATATCACTCCGGCAATGGTGTCACTGTTATTGAGAAATATGTTATGGAAACTGAGAATATCCCGCAAGAAAACTTTCTTTATTATCACAGTTTTCTTTAACAATTACTGTTTTGTTTAAAATAGGTTTGCAAGAACATCTGCTCTATAGTTGATCGACCATTTCCATGTGTCTAGGGGCTAAGACTGTTGCGCTCTAACGGTAGTACGGTAGAAACACCAATATAAACCATATTGTATCAGGTGATGTTCGGAACCCCACTTTCCGAAAATTACGGCACGCGGATGCTGAATGCGGAACTCAAAAAAATGTGCCCAACGCGGAACCCAAAACTCTGCACTCCCCTGCATTACATATGTACTGTAAATCTATGTAGCATGGTTCATATTGGTCTATTTACCGTTTACAGACACTTGCGGTGAGAAGAATACAAAATTTTATTTACTGGTTTCAAAAAGGGTTTGAAACCAGGAAAAACAATTTCATTCGATTTCTTTTCCATTTAATTCGAGAAACGAATAATTGAGAAATAACTTTTATAGTCTGTTTTAAAACCTAGGGTGCGAGCGCCGTTGGTAGTTAACGAGCCGCTATAACCGGCTTTATAAGGGAAAAAGCAATTTTGCTCGAGTAAAATTGCACTTTTGAACGGGGGGCCAGTCATAGCGGCACGTTAACTACCAAAGGCGCTGGGACTACCCCGAAACGTTATTGGCCGAAACAAAACTGGCCGTTTCGTAACTGGCCGAAACAGAACTATGGGCACATGGTATCAAAAACTCAATTTTTTTGAATAT
The DNA here is from genome assembly GCA_034691345.1 of Phasmarhabditis papillosa. Taxonomy (NCBI): domain Eukaryota; kingdom Metazoa; phylum Nematoda; class Chromadorea; order Rhabditida; family Rhabditidae; genus Pellioditis; species Pellioditis papillosa. The sequence goes on from JAQGAV010002018.1 coordinate 11,033, forward strand.
TTTATTATTATATTACACCTCGGAACCATAGCTATGCATGAAAAAAAAGAAAATAAACAAAAAAAAATGATTGAAAATGACTTCGAAAAATGCGTTTTTGTCAAATTTTGGCTATTTTGGCTTTTTTCTCTCATAACTTCATTCAAAATGAATATATTTTTATTTTATTTTTTTCCATGCATAGCTATGGTTCCGAGGTGTAATATAATAATAAAAATAATCAAAAAATTGAGTTTTTGATACTTATGTGTCTATAGATCTGTTTCGGCCAGTTACGAAACGGCCAGTTTTGTTTCGGCCAGTTACGTTTCGGGGTAGTCCCACGGCGCTTGCAGTCTAGGTTTTAAAACAGACTAAAAGAGGAAAGGTTCAGACGGTAGCTTTATGTTATTGTACACTAAAAAGGTGTTTGCTTTAACTTACTTCCATTAGTCGAATATCGGCCGACCTATAATTTTTGATCGGCCGAGTTGAGTGGAAACACATTCCCTTCAAGAAGTTTTGGAAGTTTCAATAAATCTTTTCTGAACTTGTTTTAAAAATTTATAATCTATTAGTATCTGCTATAATGCTGAGAGCCAAGGTATTGTATGTTGTTTGTGAAGCCGTGTAAGTATTTTTAGTTCCAAAGCGCTCCAGCAATATTCTTCTAACTGATGGAGCCACCATTAACAAAGTCCAACAATGAATAGAAACAATAATTTCGAGAACGAAAAACCTAAACGCAGTATTTTTCTTGAAACATATATAGTCTGATTCGAGAGTAATACTTTTCTTGAAACAGTAACCAATTTGACAAATGATTGCAAGAAAATGATGAATCCATACCATAATTCGGTCATTCTGATGAATACGTCAATATTATTTGTGAAATGGCCATACAGTTGAACAACTGATCGGATACACTCGAACAATAATGGCAGTGTTGTGCACAGCCCACAAATCAGATAACGTTTTTCTATGAAGGAAGTATTCTAAACAGAAGATTGAGTTAGAGACTAGGATCATAGTTTATAGCTAAAAAATAATAAACTTCTTTACACTTTTATAAATAATATAAAAATATAGATAATATTCATTCAATACTTTTTTCACTTTTATATTTGTGGGAAAACTAATTACAAGAACTTTACTACACTGAGCAGGTTATAACATTTTTGATTTACTAGAAGCTCTATATACAACAGTGATGTAGTTTTTCAACATTAAGAGACAATTCCTACCTTCTGATAGGAAATAAATCTGAACACAGCGTGAGTTCGTAAAGAAAGAAATGAAAATGAATAAAGTATAAGGCATATAACAACATTTGTAGTAGTGACAACTGACGCGACGATGTTATCATACTAAAATTGAGAAGATAAACTGTTACTCAGGTGCTCAAATTTTCGGCCTCGGCCCGGCTGTCCCGTGAAATTCCTATCCCCGCTCTCAATAAAGAGAGCCTGATTCTCAGTATGACTATGGAAAGGTTGTATGTTCGGTATTTTTTTATTTTGTGAACCTCAAATATAAGTGTTCCCGTAAGTTGTAAAACTCCAGTAGGAAGCAAGAAGAAATGAAGTTCTCCTTTCGGGAGCAAGAAAGCTATTACAGTAACAATAGCAGATGTAATCCAAATGACCAAGTAAATTAAATTGATGAAACGAGTTGACCACAGCTGAAAGTCATTGATATGAATTAGTAAAAACGGATGTACTATTGAGAAAAGGTTCCCAATCATAATTTATATTTATTTGTATATATAGTTCATTTCAAGACCTATGTTTCCAGCGCGGTATCACGAGTGGGGCGATGTGTTACAAAAAATGAATGTACTTTTGGAGAAAGCGCACCACGTTAACCGAATTTACACACTGCGCTCGTGATACCGCGCTGGAAACCTAGTTCGAAAAAAATAACCTATAATACAGCTGCTTCGCCGTTTAATTGTAGTTTTATGAGAAAAAAAACTACTAATCACTCACCGTTCTGTGCAGAATAGGACATTTGAAAGCTGTGAACCGGTTTACTGCCATAGGTATGAATCCAAAGAATACAATATAAGAGAGAAACATTGTTAGAGCATACGTGAATGAAGCGTACCAGTTTGGCGTAGAGGAACCAAAAAAGTTAAAATATCGCAGCTTCCGTGCCCTCATGCCGAATTCAAGGTGAAGGAATAACAGACAGTCTGCGATACTCTAAAAACAATCTACGTATAAATTGTTAGTTGAATTGTATTTGTTGTCTTATAAATTAAAAATAGAGCATATCTTTGCTCTAAATTGCTCTAATTACTCTAATAAGCTATAAAAATTCGCAGTTCTTACCGTAATCTCTTGCAAGCGATTAGTTCACCGACTATAGCATGTTGGTTGTAGCTTTATTGATAGTTTGAAATCAAAAATCAACTTACGTTCCACAAAACAATTGTGAAAAACGGAGATCGAAACAGAGTCTTCCTCTTTCTTTCTTTCAAAATACAATATATTAGAACCACATAAACAAGGAACGAAAACCACGAGTATATAATTAGTAGTATTTGAGGAATAGTCAGCCGAGGTGGACTAGGCTCCAGTATTATATCGGTGTTAGAAGAAGTAGTCATATTAACTAAATAAGATATTGAAACTCTTATTCAAACAATAAAGAACAAATAATATTTAAGTTTCTTGCAAATAATAATAGACAGATTAACAGAAATAACAGGAATAGAAATGCTATATTGCAGATTCTAACCCACAATTATAGACTTACATGTTAGATTATAAATAATAAAGTCTCTAGAGTTGGATTATAAGTAATCAAGATGTAGGATATTCGGCGTAAATAGAGTAATTTAGGACCTCTTTCGGTCCCAAATGCCCTATCTGTTTCGATTGTTTATTTCCTCCTCCTCGGTGGTTCAAGGAGTAGAAGGCTCGCCTCAAATAGCTAATCGCAAGTTCCGATCTAAGGTCCCGACAATGATGTAAAAGAGAGAAAGAGTTAAAGTGATTTATGTACAAGGTTAGAGACAAACTACAATACAAGAAAAGTTAGTCTAATATAATATAAACCCGATCAAAGATAAGACATAACGAACATAACGTACGCACGAGACGTAACGCACTTGAAGTGAAGAGTTTAGGCCAACTCGCATTGCTTGTCCATTCTTGCGATGGGGCGCGATACGGTAGGCAGGCGTTTTGTGGCGGGACCTAACATGGCGTAGAACTTGCCAGAAAAGGCTCAAATTACGTGCGTAAACGTGGCAGATTTGCAGCACATAGGAAGTAGAATACCAGAAATACAGTGCAGCTATAAACTAATGGAAACATTGGAAATTCGTTAAATAGTACCGTAATTAGTATCTTGCAAATCTGCGATCTAATTTAGATAAAAGCATAGACGCTTAATGCTTGTCAAAGGGTGGCTACGTACAAGAAAACAACTAAACAGAGATGGGCAGCTGGGCTGGGCAAAGTGAGCGCTTAAATCAGCTAGGCTGGTCTGGGCTGGGCTTGATTTTCAGAAGCTAGGGCTGGGTTACTTGAGTTAGTTAGTTGAACTAACTAACTGTAAACTAAAAACTTTGCAAGATATTTGACTTTACATAAAGCGAAACTAATATTCCATCTGCTTGCGTTTTCACCTGTTTTCTGAAATTAGACGCCTAGAGTTCGACCTACTTTTTCTAACATAAATAAATAAGATATATTCTGAATATTTAGGGTCGTTTGTGAATTGATTTGTTTCAGATGTGGACTAGAACCATGACTGACGGAACTGTAGTTAACCCCGAATTACTGAATCCTAACGATTAGCAGTTGTGAATCATTATCAGCACTATATTCGGCGGCAATGAAGCTATTTACAACGTTACATTTAGCTTATCTTTCTAAAATAATTAATTCAAATTAGGAAATATAACTATTTTGCGCGTTTTAAATTGAGCACTCAGACCTTTAAACTACATAAGATTTGTCCGTAGACTATATATAACTTGAGGAATTCCGGAAACAGTGCTGATTTAGTAACTATACTGTCGAAAATTAGTAATGTGCTTATGTTAGTACCGATATCCTGTTGAATTGAAACATCATTCAGTTGTTATCGCTAGATGTTTGAGAGTTCAACAAGTATCAATTAACGTATATTCATTGAATATCTGATGGCTCATCTCTGAAAAAACACTTATGAATGTAGAAAGCAGGAATTACGAAACTAAATAACGACATTAATTAAATCTGTGAAAACATTAAATTCAAAATTTAGAGAATATCAGGAATTTTTATGGGATAAATGGTTGGTAGGAAGAGTGGACTATCTTGTTCTAGGTAAAACATAATCGCAGGAAGTAATCAGAAAACTAAATTAATAAAAAGTACTTTTTGTAATGTTCATGTCAGTTCTATTTCTGAATACTTGTCAGGTGCATGGCTGGGACGCCAAATAGTGTGAAATAGACTAGAGCCTGCCGGGCCGGCCCGGGGCGGAAAATTTGAGAAACGGGCGGCCCGGGTCCGCCCGGCCGGCCTTTTCCCAGTCCTGGTCAGGCGGTACTTTTTGATTCAATTTAGAAACTGTAGGTTGAGCTTCACGTGTTTAATATATTGAAAAACTGTATATTCAAACTGTTTCCAACGAAGTTGCGAAATTTTTGTTCTGCAACGTACGATTCGTTTACTTAAGTTGTAGATGTAACGGTGATGTTAAATACTAGACGAATCGACCTACTTGGTTAACCTGACCGAGAGTCAGGTTCAACCTTAGACTTTGAAAACTAAGACGATGTTCCCTAACTACTATTTAAGATATCTATAAGAATACAAAAAGAGCATACCAGTTTCGCTTCTTCACTGATGTATGAGACTATATAAATGAAGCCATTCTTTAAATATATTTTCAAGGTTTTTTCCATGTGATTAGCTTTGTTACTAAATTGAGCTTTCAAAGTAAGTAGACGAAAAATAACCAATGAATCGAATAATGTTTTCCATTTGTGCCAAATATAACAATTCCCTTGCACTAAACAATTGTCTTTCTGTTACGCAAGTAATAAGTTCAATAATAAAAGTACAATGCCGTATCTAGCCAGATGCGGAACTATATGTACAAATGAGGGCTTTTCTATCCAGAAATGTTGTAAGATTAAAACTTTCAAGCCCATGTTTGCCCATGGAATGGATTCATGTAGCCGTAAGAAGTACATGAACTGAAGTACTGAAAGTCTACCCGAAGATTTGGCAAATATTTTTGAATTCACCTAAAATTTCGGAAACCCAATCTTGCATTACTATTTTAACTCTATCTTAAACAAACATTTTGAAAAAACTTTGAAAATGTGTGCACAGTAATCTATTTTTAAGTTCACATACGAATATTATCTTAGGGGCACCGTGGCCCAGTGGTTGGGAGCTGGGTATTATTAGCTAGAGAATCCCCACAAAGATGAAATTCTCCGCACTCTATGTGCTATACCTTGGAGTTACCGCTTCCTATAATTCCTTTGTCTTACATCTTGGTCCGAAACATTTGTGATCTTATGTTTTTAAAAATGAATAAACATAAAAAGATGGCTCAATTCCATTTGTCCACCAACAATGAAAACATACAATTATACAAACTACTTTACTGCTACATAATTATACAAATCTACACTTTTTTGTCTTTTCACAGTTTCGGATTATATACAATTTTAAACATACTAACAATAAGATAATCATAACTTGAAGCACATACAATATGCACCTCAAAAAAAGAACTTTTTGTGGGCCAGGCCCTATATAGTAGCGACGGTAAAGCCTGCTCGGCGAAAATGTGGGACCACCTTTTTGGTGTTTGGTGGTTTTGTTGGAAACCTGACAAATGTACCGAGCAGAAGTAATCATGACAGTGAAACGAGTCACCCTCGAAATATGCAACAATTGGAAGTACAATGTTAGCGTAATCAGAAATGATGGTACATATCGGACGACGAACTCGTCTGACAATAAAAATACAGAGTACTTATACAGAATAAAAAACAACAAATACGAATGAATGAGGGTATATTTAGAGGTTTTCGATGGTTTTTCATTTTTTTTTTGCATTTTGAACTTTTTTTACCGATAAATGATGTAAGGACTAACGTTGAATAAGTTTAGTAAGTATAATATGAGCTATTCAAGGATCTTGATGAACTAGATAAGCGGTTATTTAATAATATATTGTTTAGAAACGATTGATAACTGAAAACTAATAAGCTTTAATGGCTGGACCTAAGGTGGTTTTTGCCAGAGTCCTCATAAGGGCATTCACACCATGATTATAACCTAGCATTCTGCTCTCTTGCATTTCTCTCTTCTGTTTTTTGGTGAGGTACATGAATGATATTTCACCTTTTCCCATTAACTTCAGTGGAGTAAAGGGAATCTTCTCTTTTCTGTTATCAACAACAGGACAAGCTCGGAAGAGGGCTTCCTGAAATAGACACTTATGTAGTTAGCGGTGTTCGGGAAGAACGTATAAATATAAATGGATGGCTGGGAAACCAATAAATACAATAATATAAACTAATAATATAATAAATATGGTTTATTTACCTTTAAATAGTCACCTTATTTGGGATATTAACACAATAACAAGGA
>JAQGAV010002019.1:0-17623 GCA_034691345.1 Phasmarhabditis papillosa
TAGGAAATTATAAAATGGAGAAAGAAACCGTGTTTAACCAAATAATCCTTATATTTAAAGAAACTATATAATGTTGCCACGGCTTTTCTCCGGCTTTGGAGTGTCCATAAAGAAAATTGAATGTTTGGAGTATTTTTAGAACTAGGTTGCATTGTCACAACTACAATAGATTAAGAAGTTATTCCTCGCTGAAGTTAAAGTTTGGCCATCTTGTTCTTTAATTTCCCAAAAGGGTCACTCATATTTCTCTACAATTTTAATTGCGTTCTAGAGCCTTACCAAATATGCCAACTCTTACATGAGTGCGCCACTTTGACTACGAATTGCTAAGGCGATAGACTACCCTTATGGCTGGTTACCGGCCCGGCATGAAATTTTGAAACCAGGCCGGGCCGGCCGGATAACCATCTCTGCTTATGGGTACATTACCGCAACAAAATCATGAAAATCGAATATTTAGCATATTTCGACGGTAGCAACGATGTGCAGGATTACACTTTTCGCTAACTTCCGAAACTGTTTGAAATATCGAGTTCCGCACCATCGATGGTCTGTTACGTATAACTAACATTCGTACTGAAATTAATTAGATTCAGTTAATTTCAACTTTTTCTTATGGAACAGTCCAACAGCCCCAAAAACAAAACTATAAAAGTGAATTGAATAAGGCTCTTTAATATTATTTCAACAACTTATAGTCTTAACAAAAGTAAATGTTACACGTATTAGCAATAGAAGGCGCAATATTAAAGGTGCATAGACATTGAGTATTCCTTACTCGAATACGGAAAACATATCGTATATTTAGACCTGAATAATGTTACTCAGAAGAACGAGCTCGATCAAAAACATAATAATGAGCAAAGAATAATGTCAAAAACCCATGTCTTTTAAACCTTTAAAATACAATATGTGCCAAAGGACACAGAAGTTGCGATTGTGCTCAATATGTGCTTTAGCCCAGTTGTTAGAGCAACGATCTCTGAATCCGTGAAGATCTGAGGCTGTTGGTTCGACTTCCCATAGCTGCAGAAGGCTTGGGAAACCAGCAGCTATTAGAATAGAATAGAATATAAAGTATTATTTCGAAGACGCAACACAAGTAACACATAATATCAATGGTGTGATGTACTTGTCGCGCTTCTGGAGGATTCTGGAGGAAGGAGCCAACGGACCATTGTTCAACCACCATTTTGAAAGAAAGGAAAAAAAACATAATTCAAAAATATCTAAATTAAATATTAGAGAGGAAAAATTTTTGTTTACCACTAATTAACTAATTAACGTTTGTAGGATCAATTGTTTCAAGATAAGAAATATTTTCATTAACCCAGTTAGCCAATTTAGTCTTGAAATGTTTTGGAGAGAATTCGCTTACTATCTCATTAGGCAACTTATTCCAAACTTCGATGATTCTATATGTAATATAACTTTGAGATAAAGTCGAACAGCATAATTATTCGAAAATTAAAAAACTAAGGCATAGGCTATGCCTTAGTTTTTTTAATTTTACTCAAGCCATGTCAGGACTCTGGTTTTATCATACTTTCTTTTTTATCAAACATACTGCACAAACATAACATTTCAAGGTTATGGGTAACAGTGGCAGCTCATTATCAGATTTGAATCTTTTCTCCAAAGGAGGAGTCTTTACACGGGAACAGTTAGATGAATATCAGGTGAGTGCTGTGGGAACCGAAGACCGTTGTGGATACATGGTATAACCACTACATAATATGTAGTATATATAGAAGTGGATTCAAAGTAGGCTGGGCAAACGGTACGGTACGGTAAACGGTAAACGGTAACCGGTTTACCGTTTTACCGGTAAAATTTCAAATCCAGTTTACCGGTTTACCGTTCTTTTTTCACAAACCTTACTAAATGCCCACCTAATTCGAAGACAACTTAAGCCCAGTTAAAGTATATTATTACAATGTTTCCCCTATTTGAACATACTTAATAGCAGGGGTGCGAATTTTATGGGCCGGCCCTTTCACCCATCCGTAGGAGTCGGAAACTAAACAGCTTAACCTTTCTGTTACTTTGAGAGCAACGATTCCAAAATCTTAGATTTTTTACAGAACTTATGTTTAGGCAGGGCTATTTTCTAATGTTGCCACTTCCAGGATTGTACATTTTTCACTCGAAAGGATATAATTCGATTATATAAACGCTTTTACGCCTTGAACCCGCAGAAGGTGCCGACTAATATGCAGGGCAACCGACCGTCAATAGTCTCGCTAACTATGGAGGAAATTGAGAAAATGCCAGAACTCAGGGTGGGTAATTGAAACACTCAGAATGAGAAGATGCAAGTATAAACTATTTCAAACTAGTTTTTCTATTTTTGGAAAAACGATATTTGTTTTACATATATGCAGCCCAGTAGTGTTGGGCAGCTCGGCCCAAAAAACCGATCCCAAACTTGAAGTTTAAGCCGAGCTTAAACTAGGGACGAAGCCGAAATTCCCTGTTTTGTCGATTCTCGGGCTTCCGTACCTAAGCGTTCAACTCTACATCCCAGTAGATAGATGATTTGGTTGTATTGAATGTGGGTCGTGAATTAGACGATGGGTTTGTCTCAGGCATGACGCTAGGCCCTATTTCCGATTGTGAACTATATAAAAGTTTTTATTTTCCTATTTGAGTCAAAAATAACACAAAAATTTGAACTTGACGCGAAACTAGGAAAAACGACCATCCTACGATCAAGGATGGTTCACACTGAAGAAACTGACGACTTACAAAACCTACAATCCCATAAAGCGTGATATTTTAGGAAAACCCATTCCGACGACGAATCTGTGAAGTATTTTCAGAAGATGGCAAAGGAAACCTTACGTTTGACGATTTTCTTGATATGTTTAGTGTTTTCTCAGAAATGGCTCCGCTGCAATTAAAACTTAAATACGCCTTTAGAATATATGGTAAGTTGCATTTTACAAAAGCTTAAACGGCCCAAAGTTTGGAATAAATCTAACCATACGCAGGTTTTCCAAAGATTCGGGAAAGATTACAAAAAGTAACATCTAACAATGATATTACCGGCCGGCCTGACAAGCAGCCGAAGCCCTGTTGAAACCACGCTATCGAGTTACATAAGTGTATTTAGATTTTGATGGTGATGACCATCTAGGACATGATGATCTTTCAAAAATGATAAGAAGCTTAACGCGAGATGAATTATCTGACGAAGAGGTGCAATTTATTATTGAAAGGGTGAGCAAAACATAGTTAAAGAAAGAAAGAATTCCAGCGCTAAAACTTCGCAGACAAAACTATGTAAATGAAATATATGAGACAAAGGATACGATTTAATTTTATCCCCGTCAATTGTCGCGCCAGTGGACTATCCCTATTCGGAGGAAATACGAAACAAAAGCGTTTTAGATAATCGAAGAAGCGGATTTAGATGGAGATGACCGAATAAATTACGCAGAATTCGAGCACGTTGTGTCTAGATCACCAGATTTCATCAGAACATTCCATATCAGAATTTGAATCTCTTATAACAGATAACACCAACTTTGTTTCAATCTACTACTGTTTCTAAATTGGTAAACAAGGTACACCCACAGGGATATTACTTAGATAACTATAGACCCCCAAGGCTTTCAATCACTATCATGATTATCAATCGACTACTTATCATATTTGAATCTCCTTTTTTTGTGCCATCTTGCCTTCTTCTGACCCGGTACATGAATTAAATTTTTTTTGTTACAGTTAGCATGATGTTAAATAAATCGTGACTTTTACTTTACAATTAAATGATCATCAGCTATCTGCCACGAATTTAAAGCAACAAAGGATACTGAGAAAAAACCAAGCATTGTCAACTAATATTTAGAAAAACTGAAGGCTGCTTACCACATGCAGTACTAATTTATGAATATAATCATGGACATAAATAAAACACAGCTTCATTTGAACAAAAAGCTAGAAAAACTATCATATCCTAATATTCGTAAAACAAACAACAACGAATTTGATGCAATGTAATGCTAAATTTACAAAAAAGATTTATACATTTTTTTCAAAATATATATTAGATGAAACAAACAACGATACTTACGAAAAATTCTGAGATCATTAGGTTACTTCTTCTTAATACTATCGTAGACTGATAGTGCCTGAGCTATCATTGATCCTGGCTCACTGAGGTTGGCCGGTAACACCACTGTATTTCCTTCCTTGGCGAGGTTGCTGAAGGCCTGGACATACTGTTGGGCCACAGCTAAACTGGCGGCACTGTTACCTCCCTAAAATGTGGTCAAATCAAAATGATGGGTTTTAAACCAAACCTGCTTCTCAAGAGCCTCTGCAACCCGTTCGATAGCCTCGGCGCGAGCTTGGGCTTCGATACGCATAGCTTCAGCCTGACCACGGGCAATGTTAATCTGGAAAATCAACAGCATATGTACATGTACATTTGTTAATGAAAACCTGTTCGGCCTCTTTGGCTTCTGACGCAAGGACAGCAGACTTCTTATCTCCTTCGGCACGATTGATGGCAGCCTCCCTAATATGATGATAATTCGCAAAAGAGCATGTCGATGGCTAACCTATGTCCTTCAGATTCCAAAATTGCCGCTCTTTTCTTCCTCTCAGCTTCAACTTGCATTTGCATAGCTTCTTGAATTTTCTGAGGCATGGTCATGTCACCTTAACACAATGGCATTCAGTTAGAGGAGACGATAACTTACGAATTTCATAACGCATGCATTTGATACCCCATGGTGCAGCAGCTTTGTTAATAGCTTCAACAATGTTCACATTCAGTGTCTCTCGCTCTTTGAACACAGTATCGAGACTGATTTTACCAACCTAAATTGAACAGAAGTAGTTAAAGGTGAATCTCCCATTGAATTGAAAGCATCCGGAATATTTTACAGAAAATAATTAACGTTGCGCAACCCTATATATCGCCACTTATTCTGAAGACAAATATCGAGATGGCTTACTTCTGATCTCATTGTAGTTTGAGCCAATTGTGTGACTGCGAACTCTGGATCATCGACACCATAAGAAGCCTAAAGAAACGGTAATAAACATCACGATGTTACATGAAACCTTATACGGATCAAATACTCGTAGATACAGAACACCATCCAACTGTAGTTGAACATTGTCTATGGTAATTGCTCCTTGATGTGGGATTTCAATCGCAATTTCCTTCAAACTTTGGACAAACTTAATTTTGTCGAGGATAGGTATCAAGACATTTACTCCCTGAACGTAAAACTAAGAAAACAATGTTGCATGGACACTTACTGGCTCTAGAATTGTGTGAAACTTTCCCATTCGTTCAATAACCCAAGCTTCTTGTTGGGGAACGAAATTGATGCATGTGTTTGTAGCATGAGCGTATCGAGCAGCAATCAAATTTTGAGCCAGTGTTGCGACATTCCTGAACATAGTAAGATTAATATATAACCTTGACGACTAACCTTGAAGTTAATCTCGTTAATCTGTTAACTTGCATCATGTTGATGATAGTTTGATTCCTGAAAATGGGAGGCTTTATGACACTTAATATTAGAAGTAAGGAAGTTGTTGCACTTATAAACAAGATCAAAAACTATTCAGGTCCCTACGGGGTTGTGAAACCCAACTAATGACTACAAAGATGTAAATATATGGGAGGAAGGCCGACCTGACCCGACCTCTATTTCAACATTCAAACAGATGCGACAGCGGTGATGAAATAGTGACGCCATTGTAATTATTTGATCTCGAGCAAATCCCAACATTTTTTTTCAATAAATAGATTTATCCGTATTTTTAATTAAAGTATTATTTTTTTTCACAATTCTTATTATTGAAGATTTCAGACTGAAACATGGGAAAAGTGAAGAAAGGAGCCAAAACCAGAACCAAGACTGCCTGCAACAGATTGGTCAAGCCAACAGATAATAGAATGTAGGTTGTTGCTGATTTCTTATATAATTGATATGTTTCAGCAAAGAAGAAAACAGAGTGATTCGAACAAAAAAGGAAGATGAGCAAGCACTCAAAATTATCGAGGCGTGAGTATTTTCGATGCTTAAACAAATGACAGTGTAGTTCAGGCCAAAGATATCATCCGCCATGTTCATGCAGTACAATAATCAGCTTGGACCTCCTTTCCATGTTTTAATTGATACTAATTTCGTCAATTTCTGTGTCAAGAATAGAATGGATATGATGACCAATTTTATGGATTGTCTCTATGCCAAAAGTAAGCTTTTTTAATATTTAAGTAACGTAACTATTAATTTTAGCCATTCCATATGTTACTGATTGTGTTTTGGGAGAATTAGAAAAAGGACGGCATCGTTTCAAAATTGCTTTGAAAATCATCAAGGATAGCAGAGTGCAACGATTGAAGTGCGATCATAAAGGAACATACGCTGATGATTGCCTTGTTCAAAGAGTTACCCAGGTATGTTTTTTTTTGAATTCTTTTAATTGAGAGCGACTTGCGTCCTATTGGATAACACGTATCGTATGCACTGATTTACCTAGTGTAGAATATAGATTTGCGCCCGGCTGCTTTCCTGATTTGTTGCACTCTGTCTAACTAATTTAAATCAGTTGGTAACAAAATTTATTGTAATATTAGTAGAATCCTTGGAAATATTTATGATGTTGTCGACTACCAGTATAATTGAGTTAATTGTAATGCTTCTTTTCTTTATGGAACCTATGCTCGCAATGATATAGCATTTTCAATTTTCTATACGAACCAAGTAAAAGTTTTATTAGCTGAAAACAAGTGAACAAATAGTAATAATCTCTGTTAAACAATATTAGCAATCGGAAACCGGTGTATATTTTGCTAAAAACAATTTGTATCTCTGTGAAGCTATAGGGTAAGTTGTAGTAAAATTATCGGTATGTCATTTATCCGTGAGAATCATAGTGAGAATGTTATAAGGGATAAACAGTGTATAGCCAACCAGTGCATCTGTTTGACCACTATTAATCTACTTTCTATTTAGCACAAATGCTACATTGTGGCCACCTGCGATCGTGATCTGAAGAAAAGAATTAGAAAGATTCCCGGTGTTCCTATTATGTACATTGCCAATCATCGATTCACTATTGAGCGGATGCCGGATGCCTATGGAGATAAGAGACAATAAGTAAGATGTTTAGAATGATTGTTTGTTGTTGATTTTACTTGTTATCTTTTCCTTATCTTGTTGATATTTGACATATTCTTATAAAACATTTTGTGATTTTTCTTATTTTTCATTCAACTTACAAATCAAGCATACAGACCGAGACGATATACTTTTGTTGCTAGGAATGAGTGTAGGATGAATACAATTGGTTTCGCTGATGTGATCAAATCCATTTCCTAAATCATTTACTTTTTGTTTTGTGATCGGTTATATTTACTTGTTCTCCTGCTGGTGCTCCGAAGTCAATCCATAGATACCGTCCTCCATCATCACCAGTAGCTCTGATTGACTCGAATGGATGTTGCCAAATGGACTAAACAATATTTACGCTGCAACGATTGTTCAGGATACGGTATTTTCTTTCTAAACATGTTGTGAACTTACTTCGCCGCTTGGTCCGTACAATGCTATTCCAGTATCTAGATTCACCACTAGTTCACAATTGTCACCGTGCCACACACATGGAGCGGATACCTAATTGAAAACATTTGTGAGTTTTTTCGCTCAGCGAGATGGAACAGGTATATTTAATATTTCCTCAATGTGCTTTTTTAATAGTACGTTTTTTAATACCTGTCCCGTTTCCGTACACGCTTCGTAGCTTCCTAGCACCATTGCTCTAACCCATCGTGCCAGATCAGCATGCGTCTCCACACGTAGAGTGTGCGTCCTCACTCCTTGTTGAGTTCCGGTTCGTATCCGGAGTGATATTAAATCGGATAGACCTAAAACATTTTGAGTTGTTTCATCAGAAATTGTTTAGCTACAATTCATCAGTGGATGATTAGTCACTTTTGTATTTATAGCAGGCTTGGGCCAGCAATATTTTTAATTTTTAGTAGTTTTCCGAGAATAGAAAGCTGTATTGTTTTCTTATTGTATTCCGAATACAATATTCGTTTGTCATAAAAAAGAAATGATACCTTTCATCACGGGCACGGATCTAGAAGTAGTTTGCACCACTCGGGTGGCAACTAGTGGTCGGCTAAGACGAGGTTCGGCCCATTCGGCCTTGAGTTGCGGCACAGCATCATAGAAGAGCAGTTCGTTCTGTGTTAGGGTTACAAATCGTGGCTTCCATATTGTAAGACCATCTTCGCACATCTAAATTTAACAGTTTAGTCTAACTTGGCATATTAGTAAATAGAACTCTTATCGTTAGTTCAAGTTAACGTTAGTACTAGAGATGGGCATTTCGATAAATCGAGCTTTGATGTATAACTAATATGACAATGATGGGATTGATTTGATTTTCTGCCACAACGTAGCTCTGCCATAGCGGGTGCCTGTGCCCAAAAAATCAAGTTGATTGGTTCAGAATGACGTTAGTTATTGCAAAAAGCTCGATTTGGGCTGGGTGGAAAAACGGATTAAAATCGAGCTTTTCGCAATAACTATCGTAATAAACTGTACTAACTTAGTACATGTTCCTGTACGAAAACATATTAGTTTTTACCGGAATCTCAGATTATGGAGTAATTTGAAAAGTCGGATGGCTAAAACCAGTAAACGTTCTAAATTTCCGTTTTCACTAACCTGCTCAGCTACCCAGCCCATTCGGCGAACTTGTGGATGCCCTCCAAGCATAAGATTTACCTGAAAATTGTTTCCTGTTATTGATGCAAATTACATGGGAATGATGCGTACCAGGTATCTTGGGGACCAAGGTATCTGGGAAACCGAAAAAATTCAAAAAACCTGAAGTGAGGTTACAGAGAGTGGGGCTAAAGTTAAACAGGAGTGGCATCGGTGCCTAAACCTAATAAAAATAGGACTATTTTTCGAATAAATTACTTTTACTACAGCACTTTTTCTGAAATTTGGGTTTTTTTCGGTCCCCCAGATACCTTGGTCGTGTTTTAATGAAAACACACCGTTGGGGACTATAACAACAGGTCAGCTCTGAAAAAACAGACTCTAGCTCCCCAATAGATGCCAGAATAGATGTCCAAGAAACACTATATGGTTTCATTTGGCCCAACAGGTTCCCGCCAATCCCGTGTTATTTTATCAAACTGGTTGACAAAGTATATGACGGGGTCAATAAAGGGGATTTATCGCTCTCTTGAAAACTTAAACAGCTACTCCTACTCTATTTCCCATTTATTTTTAGAGAATATGGAACTTTTCAAAGTCGTTCTCCAGAAACCCAGATAATAAGTTGATAGATGAAATGAACCTGCGCCAGAGCTTGTGTCAGCAGTGCGTTGGCACATCCATGAATAGCTTCGAACCAGGCATCTGCATCTTGTGCGGATGAACATCGAAAAGCGATGGCGTAACGACCAGATGGACTGCGCATCTGAAATATGGACGATCAGGAGCGTATTATCTCTGGGGAGCGACTAAATGAATATCATATCTAAAAAAAGTTAGTTATTCCGATATCAACATTATTTTTACAGTACAGGTTACATTAATAGTTTCTTGCTTGAGTTACAGTACCAATGACTATCACGGAGGGATTGGTCTTTCTTTCAAAGCATCTGGGTTTCTGTTTTCTTGTATCAGTAAATCCACATCTTATTATGCCTATATCGCATAGACACCAAATCTGTTTTGGACGGTGGAGCAAGCAAACCCTAGCTTTTCACTGGAGTGTGTAAACGGTATGCCGGTTAAACGGTAACCGGCAGAAATGTTATCCAGCCGGCCCGGCCTGGGTTTCAAAATTTCAGGCCGTTCGGGTAACCAGCTCTGGTAACCGGGTATACCGTTTTACTGGTAAATTTTTATTACCGGTTTACCGTTTTACCGTTCTTTCTTCAAAAACCTTACAGGATTCCCACCCTACTCCTCACTGATACAGCGACTATAAGCTTCCTAACTACTAGGCTATGGAGCCCCCTTCGGAGAATATCACGTGAGAATATCATACAATAGAAAATTTGATATGTTATTGGAATTGGAATTTCTTTCTATTCCTCTGTCATTTTTCAAATGCGAGTACTCTGATTCTTCTCTCTAATCAATACCCGAATGCATTCCTTCTTTACCTCAAAAATTCGGCCCTCTGCATCAGCGTCGATCCCTGCTCGGGCCACATAGGCCAACTTCAGTCCAATTGTACGGATTCGTTCGCGGACCTCATCGTCCCAATCTATACGCTCCACGACATTATCACGACGTGCATGCTCATCACGGCGATATTGAACTAAAAGTCTATATTTTTAAGGCTTTATAGATTGACTTAGACGATTACTGTGTAATAGGAAAACGTATCTATTCTGAAGGCGATTGCAAATCTTCAGTTCGAAATATAGTCCATCTTCAGACCTAGGTTACCAGCGGGGTATCACCTCCAGGGCACTGGGTTTTAAAAACTGAATGTACCTTTTTGGAGAAAACCAACACGTCGACCGATTTTACATTCGTTTCATATAACACTGCGCCCCGCGTGTGATTCCGCGCTGGAAACCTAGGTCTTGAGATAGACTATAGACTAGTCTATAATTCTGCTTTCGACTGTTCAGTTGTCTGGGAGTACTGATGGATTATTGTTAGAGTAAGGATTCCGCCCTTATTTTGGTCAATCATTTAGGTGAAACCAAACTATCGTTATTTAAGAACCTACGATTAAAAGTATTTGAACTTAAAAATTTCACTATAACTTTTCAAAATGTTTTCTTTGAATATATTTTAAAGGTAACCTCCTTACCGTGCAGGTCTACCACTCTACCAGCTCTTTTCAGCGCCCGAACTGCATGATCATGGCTAGCTTCGGTGAGATTTTCGCCTAAATACTACTACTGATTGTGAGTTTAATAGGCGGTTTTCTGGAAAGATTAAGAGTACCGTCCGTTTATTGATTATTTTGAGTAACTTATAGGCAAACTAACCGTTCACAGATAGAATAGCATCTCCGACAAATAGCTCTCCCGTCTGGTCTGCGGCGAGCCCGGGAAAGATTTTACTGAAAAGAAATAGAATTGGTATTAGTGAGAACCACATGTGTAATTGATAGGATCAAGAGTGAGAAAGGGCCTTGTCGGTCTATAAAATTCCAATTGAAGAAAGTAATTGCTCCAGCCGGCCCGTGAAATTCTCGCCCCTGATTAGGATAACTCTACTGCATTGATAACTGATATAATATAATATTGTCCAATCGAAGCCCCCCCCCCCAATACAAGAGAGACATTCTATTAAACTAATTGAATTGTTTATAAATTCATATTCTAAATAAGTCCCATATGGCGCCGGCGCTGCTGTGTTCGATGCTGGAGTCCATCGGGGTTGCTATTAATCATGGGATGGCAATAAATAACCATGTGTAGTCGAGACCCACAAGGGAGTAAACAAGCTGAAGAAGCCCTTCAGATTGCCAGTGGACGCTTTGGAAATCACTAAGCAGCTTATTGTTAGCTCATTGTTAACTAAAAGGTTTGTGCAAGAACTCTTCAGATTTGTGTAGCAAGGAGTGTTTAGACGATAGATGATAGTTATAACTAAATCATTAGTTTCTTTGGATTTCCGTCTGGAGTAACTTCCATATCAAGAACATCCGAATCCGAAGTTAGCTCCAAAAGCTGATCGCCGAAGAAGATAATAATGACTTTGTATAGTATTCTTGCGTTCTGTGCATTGAACTCGATCTTTACCGACGTAGGTAGTCACAGGGCTTTCTCTAATTTTCGGCCCCAGCCCGGGCTGGCTCGTGAAATTTCCAGCCCTAAGTAGTCAGACTCCGGCGCATGACTAGACCGACTAGAGTTTACTAACACAACATCTACTCGATTCGCTAATGCTTTTTTTACTGCATTTAAATTGTTTCAATCATTTATAAAAATATATTACTACCCAATCTTCTTTTTGCCCTCACCTTATGATAATAGGCATATTGTTGTCTATCCCTCCTTTTATACTGATACCAAGACCATCTCCATCATATTTAATTACACGGACTGTCCGCTTTTCCGAATCCAAATCCACATTTTGTTCACCTTCCATGGCCTAAGATACATTAGTTAGTTTGATATGCAAACATATAGTTGGTTGACCTAGGTTGTCGAAACATCCAGCTTTTACTATATATGCGACTATGGTATTTTCCAAAAGTAAAGAGTCCTTGTTTACGACTCGTAAATTACGAGAAATCCAATTTTGAAGGGAAACTTGTTGCGAAATGGGCTTTTAGATTTTCCAACAGAGCTTCTTTTCTTCACTTTCCTTTCTAACACTCAGCTGCGTGCACCGGAAGACTGAATGTTAGAAAGGAGACGTCTCTGTTCAGAAGAATCCGGAATGAATGGGCGAAACCCTGCCCTTTAGAAATCTACAGTTATAGTGTGATATGTGCGTTTGCATGAATAAAATAACTTGATAACTTCTTCTCTTCTGAGTTCGATATACTACTAGGACATATAGTTCAGCTCCCCCCGAACGGAATGAAATTAACCCGCTATATTGAGCTTCTTCTAGTTTGAGGGGCAGTTAATTGCTTTAAAAACAAACGCATCTTCTTTTTTGAAAACGAAAGCTAATATTACGAAATACCAAAATATTACTGGCCTTTCTATTCAAATGATAGTTGGCCTATCTCTAATTATATATAGTTTATCGAGCGAATACACTATAGTTTTGACCCAGGAGTGGAGTTTTCCAGAACCAGTCCAGGAACAAACACTCTATATAAATAATAATAAAAGGAATTTAACTTATAACTAAAATATCATTTAAATGCTAGATACTTGAAAAAGTAATTTTCGTTGCTAGCTTCGTACCTGTAACGTAAGAGCCGTAGGATCTAGTGTTGCCAGTACTCTATGCCATTGTTGCTGTACGAGAACGTCGAGAAGGCCGCTTCGAACGGCAGCCATCCCTTCGAGACGCCGAGCAGTACAGTCCTTTAAACTGCAAAAAGTAGTAGGTGTTAGGAAATGGTTAATAACGTTGAAACAAATAGATGGTAAAGAATTCCGATTGAAAATATCACACTAGTTATAATGTTTAATCTCCTTCCTGAATCTCTCAGCCTGAAAACGAATCTTCAAGTCTAATATGAGACGGCCCAAGTGGAAGTTGTGTACCCTAAGGTGAAACCGTCTGCTGCTATGTAGTGAAGGGTATAATATAGTCGGCGAACTAATGGCTTGCGGTTAAAGGTCTAATAAATTAAAAGTAGAGCATATATTTGCTCTAAATTTGCTCCAATTACTCTAGTAAGCTCTTGTACCGTAACCTCTTGCAAGCGATTAGTCCACCGACTATATAACTCATTTTAAACAGAAACAATCTAAAACACTAGAGATTTATAGTCTAAAAATAGAAATCATTGCTGAATTTGACTTGTGGTTCGCATAACAAGCAGCAGTCAATGAAGGCAATTTGTGCCGAAAAGTGAAAGACTAAAAATATCGAATAAAGCCAATATACAAATAGTTATTTGGAGAAAAATAGTATTCCGTAATCAGAAAATGAAGTTTTCCGGTCTGAGTAACGCCCAGACAGGTCTTGCCATTTGCCAATGCGAGGGTGCAATTCGCCCAATCAACTACTTTCAATTTGGGACCTTGAACCACATCGGAAATTCTGTATATTAAGTGGGTAGTTTACCAAATCTCCGCTGAAAAGTTCACTATTACTATAGTCTGATCCAAGAAGAATAATGGAGTGTTACTTGCGTATTTTTATACATTTTTGCGTATATTTTTGTAGTTTGAAAACTTTCAGAGCCATTTTCGGAGAGATTCTTTTTTAACACTTCATTATTACTCTCGGATCTTACTATTAGATAAAGGTTGGAAATCTTTGATGATTTCATATTCATGATAAACAACATTCACATATAGGTAATAATAAATAAAGACTGAAGTGAGTGAAAAAAGCTTATGTATACCACCGCGCTCCGGAGTCTTAGGTTTGTTATAAACTATAGTAAATTGTCCAGTTTGTATAATTTAAAATCAAAAACAGATCTTTAATTTGAAAAGAATGTTATTTTATTGGCATTCCTGGTAGCGCGCGAATAACTGTGAATCATGCTATCGGGTTTCATACATAGAAAATAATTTCGCAGAATAACTTAACTATAATATGCAGAAAGTAATAGAACTAATGGAACAAAACAAAGTGAAATACTCTAATTTTCATAGGTTTATAAGGAATTTGTGGCTTCTCCATGACTTTCCATCAACAAATTCACTATTACATGAAAGAAAACCAAGCGGGCTTCTCAATAAATTACTTAAACAACCAAGAAATATAAGCAAACTAAGATTGTTATCCAATTTTAACAACCTTTTTCCAAATTATGACATTATTTATAAGAAACATTTCCATAAACCAAGTAAAAGCAAATCACACTGGCAGCCTACTAGAATATGCAAAGTGTAAAAAAGATACGAAAAGCGTTAAAACAATAATATTAGCGATTGAGCGCGGCTTACACAGCGGAGTGCGAGTGGGGCGCAGCTTAAATGCTCTGGGTGCCCGTTGTTGTGTTTCTTGCTTGCAGCTGGCTGGAGACTCGTGTGCAGCTGCTCTGCGTCTCTAACAAGTAGCTCGTACTCTCTGACAGATCTCAGAGACTGGACCGAGTCAGTTAAGCTAAGAAGAAACTATGTACTCTAACCAAATGGAATTGCAAGACAATCGGAAGCTTATTAGCTAGCAAGCGGATGCATGTATCCATGAAAGTACGCTGGAGGTAGGACTTTTGACTTGGGGCTCTGTATTCAGAAGTCTTGTTGAACGAAGCTCAACTAAAAGGCAAGTTGAAATAGAGGCTTGGTTTCCTTAAACACAGTTTATAGTTAGATATTATATAATATAAAGCGAACTATAGTTACGAACTCCTTTATTTTTTCTTATATTGCAAATAAGTTTAGTTTCATATTCCAAAATAACCCTTTTCACCATGGAAATAAAGAAACCTCTTTAAGGTTTTTCCAAAATTGTCTCAGACAGCCAAGGATTTCGACAGATCATCTTTCTGTTGCGAATTTTAGCGAAACCGTATCCTATATTATCATCACCGACAAAAAGAAAAGGTTAGAAGGGAAGGACACCTTGCACTGCAGCGTATATCGGATGGGAAATGGTCAAGGGCGAGAGAGCGCGCCGTTACGTGTTAGGGTAGAGAGACGGAATGCATTTAGTGCATTGCGGAGTAAATTGATCTAAAAACTAAATTTTATATAATAATAATAATAATAATAATAATAATCTAAATTGAACAAACTACAAAATTTTATATAGGTGTTCTCAAATATCTTCTGTATCAAGAGATACGTTTCCTGCACAGTATACTGGATATCAGCGATGTTAAATTAAAAAGAATGGAGGATTATTTGATTAGGAGCCTTTTCTTCAAAAGTACATTCATTTTTATACAATACCGCATATCTCCAATATACTGCGCTGGAAATAGCTCTTGATACAGACTATATAAGTAAAATAAGTTTAGATCCAACATCTTGTGGTTCCTCTGCTTCCGCCTACTGGCAAAGAGAAAGAAAGGGACTCTGTACAAGCTAGTAATGATAGACTTGTATCTCTGCTTACAAAAGGGATCTTCTACGAGGGTTGTGTGGACTATTGTCAGGCTCAAGCACTAGGAGATACTAAAGGTAAGGGTTTTGCAAACCTAAGTATCTACATATACAGTTCCTTCCACCACCTAGACCGCCTGAAGCCTGAATCAGGCCTACCTGCCGAGCTTCGGAAGTACTATTTTTAAACTATTTTATTTCCTGTATCACAATATAAATAGATGTCACCGAGACAGGGCTTCGGCCATTCCCCCACAGTCTCAGATCCTCAGGGATTCAGAGACCGCTGCTCTAATCACTAGGCTAAAGCACCCGTGACCTACTTTTAATCTAAAGTTGCTCCTCGGTACCAAAATAGCTAGGGCGTTATAAGGCTTCTAATAGGATTTACCATGAATAGACCGACCTTCATTCACATTTATATATCACCAGCTGCTATCTACCTCCACGGTATAGACCATGTATAAAGGAACGCATATTTATTGATTTACTAAAAACACAAATACAGAAAAAATACTCCTGTGTATCTATTTACTAATTTAATTAATTTGTGTTTTATATGTATGATGTACACTTTAGAGGTTCTATTTGAGGTTTCTCAATATGAAGTGCTATTTTGGTGGTACAGCGAAATAATCAGAACAGTTCATTCTCTAAACAATCAGCACTCATTGTTTTTAAAAACCTATATATTTTGTAAACTATCGCTTTAGGATTAGAAAATGGTCCGCATCCTACCACCCTGCTGGCGGCTCGATCCCGTCTCTCAGCCACTGATCTCAGTTTAGTATCTTGGCTAGAAATGGTCAGTCCGGAACAATTTGCAATGCCATTCCAGCAGAAACAATTGGATCTTAAGATGGATCACTTGAAGTACGTTAATACAACTTCTATTATAGCCTGATTCGAGAGTAATAATGGAGTTTTAAAAAAGAATCTCTTTGAAAATGGTTCTGAAACTATTGGAAAATCGAAAATAGACGCAAAATCTCCTCAAAATACGCAAGTAACACTCCATTATTCATCTTGAATCAGACTATATATTCCAGAATATGCAGCACATACTCATTTTATGAGCAAACTGAATCGGATATAGTCTGTAACAAACAAAAGACCGCAGAGCGCGGTGTTAAACATATGGCTTCCGCAATTGCGCATTTGTCTTTTTCTGGACATGATACAACATAAAATTAGTACAATAATATTTATCTGAAAGCAAACAAAAAATTGCGCTGCAAACCATATAATAGAAGTTTAATTTTGCCACAGAACCAGCGATTTTACAAACCATACACAACACCGCTCACTGCAGTCTTCTTTTTGTTATAGACTATACATGTTCCATTAGAAGAATAAATTAAATACAAATGCTAGTGTCCTGGGGGGAGAAACGGTGTTATAAAGAATTGAATTGAACATCGGCGGATTTGGAGCCTTCTCATTAAAATTATATTTGTTTTAATCTAACCCAGCCTCACTCCAGGATACTGAAAAAGCTAGCTATTTATACACATTATATACTCAAATATAGTCCATCTCAAGACCTAGGTTTCCAGCGCGGTATCACGAGCGGGGCGCAGTGTTATAATAAATGAATGTGAAATCGGACGACGTGACGCGCTTTCTTCAAAAGTACATTCATTTTGTATAACACTGCGCCCCGCTCGTAATATCGCGCTGGAAACCTAGGTCTTGAGATAGACTATATAAAATAAAAATATGAAACTAATATACAAAATATCGCTTTCTTAGATTAGTTTAGTTTCTTTGGTGTAATTCGTATAGTTTTCGTATGATATCAGCCCGAAAACCTCCGTATTCAAAAAATATATATTATGGTATAGTAAGCGCCGAGAGTAATGATTGGGTGTAAAGAATTCAACGATTGTTTGAGCCCCTCTTGCGAGAACCGCGCCAGCATCTGGCGGCTACTCTCCCTTCAATATTGTACTTTGCAAGTAC
>JAQGAV010002020.1:0-17616 GCA_034691345.1 Phasmarhabditis papillosa
CACTCAGGTTAGTAATATTATATATATATATAGTCTATACTTTATGTTACAAAATACTTATAACCTACAATATATAAATTTAAGGTGTTTTATCTAATATACAATGCATTACAAGATTTATACGGTGGCATCAGTGCGTGGCTTATGCTAATACTATGTAAGCAGCTTCGCAATCAAGTCTTCACTATTTTAAAGTTAGTTAATTCCTTGAATAAGCCATAATATGTTCACTATAGGTGTGGTTGGCAGCTTCCTGCGCAGAATACTTTTCGCGGTGGAGGTCCATCTTCAGTTACAGGAATGACTGCACATCCACAGAAGACATTTAAAATACGGATATCTGCTCGCGGGTCGTGAAAATACGGGTATTCTATCAGTTTTGTTGTATAGATCTCAACTATTTGATCTCGAATAAAGTTATATGATCATCTTTTCTCCCTACATGTGATGTTTTGTAAAAACTAATTAAAAACATATTACTTATAAAACCTTTAATACAAAGTCTTTTATGACAGAATACTGATATCTGCAAAATGTGTACATTACAAAGTTATTGAGATTATATTGTATAAGGCAACCTGGAGAGGTCTTTAAAAATTACATACACAACTAAAATAACGAGCATTTTACAAAGCAAAATGATAAGAATGAGAAAAGTATATGAATGATAATTATCATCTAATCGCGAAGTGAATGTTTATGAAATTACAAATGTTATAAAAGCCTAAGAGGCGGAAGTTCATTCCCTAAAAGATGGCTGATATGTACCCGTGGTTCATTGCTGAGACTTTGGTGATTGTCGCGGTGACCAGCTATCATTTTCTAAAGTTTGTTTAGAAGAGCTTGGCAGAACCATTTCATCTGGTAACTGAAAGTGAGTTCATTAAAAACGAACAAGTTTGAATATAAAAAATACAGCTTATAGAGTGGTACTTTAGAAATAATACTATTTAGAAAATTTTCTTTAATTTCTGAATACAATTATGTAGTGCACACGAATGGCACGCGTGTGTTAGGCTATTAAACTCAAATATAACTTCATTATAAACAAAGGATGAATTGAACACGGTAAACTTAAAAATTGTTTTCAAACCACACGATCAAAAAAACAACAAAAACATATGCATGTTCCCTATTATACGTTTTATTGTATGACTACTAGTCCCAATAAGTAGTCATTGACGGCTTATTGGCGTACGATCTACGCCTCATTCATCCTGATCAAAACCCTATCTAAAGCTCCAGACACATAAGCACTATCGCACCTAGCACTGTAATTTAGCACGAATAACTCATATTCATTTGTCCCTTTCTAATAATATAACATACCGCGATGTGGTAATCTTCTTGTCTATCCACGATGCTTCTGACTGCAAATTGTTCGCGACTACCTGATGGTAGCGGTATATTGGATATAGCGGCAGAATCATTCCCAGAAAATTCGAGACGACGGCGCAAATTACTTACCTAAATTTGAATTATAATAAACTGATAATCAAAGATGGTTTCTTAATCTCAAATGTTATGAAATAACATGTATAACTTTCATATTTCAGTAACTTTTTTAAATACTTATCGAATTCTTAGTAAAACGTTACTATACCTTTTTGCTTGGTGGTTGTGAAGTTCCTGGTAGCTGGGGATTGGTGATTATCAAAGGTGAAGGCTAAAATTAAATATACAATTTGTTGTTTAATATTAGACAAACTTACACTTAGAGGCTCTGCTTCCGCGAAGTTCAGCTGACGTCGGGGTGAATGTGTTTCTTGTGTCTTTCTTCGCAAAATCATGTCCTAAAAATTGCATTAGTTTATTTATTAATCTCTTGGGATATGTTTAACATACTATATAAAAATAATAATAAAGATATTATTTACTTATTTAAATATTAAATCATTTTTAAAATAAATAATTGTCTACCTTTGTGTATGAATAAGGGGATGCAGCTTCCGACAGTGCAGATGAACTTCTTGGTGATACCTGTAAAGAATAGTTGTTACAAGTATAATAAAAATAGACCACCTGTACGTTATTGTCTATATTTTGTCTATTTCTTTTTTGCTTTTCTTCTAAAGCTGCTTCCATTTCTTCTTTTTCCCAGTTCTTTTCAAAGCAATAATCTTCTAGTGTGAATCCCTGAGCGTCCACCTAAAACAAAAATTTAGACTGTTGAAACTTCATAAATTCAAAAGAAAATTTATATTTAAAGAGGTGTTTTCTTTCATTAAAGTTGATCCCCAATTAAGTATTGTTTATCTCCAATACGTTTACTACAAACAATATTTCTTAGTTAATATTAAATAAATTTTCTTGTTTGGATTTAATGCAACTAATATAGACTGACCAATACTCCAGAGATTTGCCTTCTTGGCAAAAAGGCTGATTCAACACCTTCTGGGGCCATATTCTCCTGGTTCAATTCTTCTTCATCGAAATCATTGTCCTGTTCCACACATTCGTGATATTTTGTAAGAATTGAGCTCATTATCACCGAACTTCGTGGAGAACTTAAATGGTAATATATAAATAGTTTAATTACAAACGTAATAATTTATAAGTAATCTAAATTATAGTAAGTGCCTACCCATTAGCGTCTTCAGTGATTCGTCCAATAACCTCACTCAGCACTTCAGGCTGATTACATTGTTCAATAGCATCGTTTAACAAATCCTAAATGATATTAATTAACTTTGCTATTGAATTTCAATTAGTTGAGTTTTATTTGTTGGCACTGACTTGCTTTCGAACA
This sequence comes from Phasmarhabditis papillosa, assembly GCA_034691345.1. Classification (NCBI taxonomy): domain Eukaryota; kingdom Metazoa; phylum Nematoda; class Chromadorea; order Rhabditida; family Rhabditidae; genus Pellioditis; species Pellioditis papillosa. Next base: position 2,750 of record JAQGAV010002020.1, read on the forward strand.
GATTAATATGGTTATTGGGGTTACTTTATATTTATCGCATGTTTACTATTAAAATTACTTACTCTAGCATCATTTTTACACCCGTTGTCGATCATTGTATGAGCTAATTTGGCAATGAAGTGGCCATTTCCAGCATATACACCAGTATAATTTACTTTCTTCAGAATATTTAACAACGAATCTCCGGAGAACTCAGCCTGGAACAATAAAAAAATATACTTTTTCATAATTTAAGAAACCATTAAATCATAAACAGGTAAGAAGGCTTCGTCTCCATATTTTTCGAAACAAGCCACGGTTCTCTTAAGAAGGTCAAGTGAGGCTTGAGGCTGATTGCTGCCGAACTCGCGGCAATAACTATTTACAACACTAAAATAATTATTAATAAAATTATGATGTATACTTTACTACCTGACGAAGAAAGATAGAACATTTGCCGGCTCCTTTGACTTTAACGTTTCGTTTATCAAACTAAATTAAATTAGTATTATTAAATAAAGAGACTAGCAATCACCTGAGGAGAGAAGACGCTTCTGTTGGTGACTTTTTGCGGATTTCTGATGTTATTCCGCTAACGTTTGACATCTATAAAGAATAGAAAACATTAACTAATCTTATATTTAAAAAAGAGTTAAAAACGAATGATAAGAAGATATTTGAATTGTTTTTATTATATTAAGTAAGCATAACGCTTGCTGACTACTATTTGAACCAAACGAACTTAAATATTACTTGCTGAAACAAAATAAAAGTTTCATGAGACGCCAACACTCGTGGTTTACACAGCTGATTGGTATTATTGGCAAAGCGCCAAACACTGCAAAACCCGCCGAGGGCTGACGGCCACCCAGACCTTTAAATGCGGCAAGACCACACACAAACAAAATGTTTTGCTTTATAAAGGTACTACTGAAATTATTAGAGATTATTAATAATAAAAAAAACTTTCATATGATTGGAATTTCGTAATAGAGAAACATGAAACTGAAAGTAAGTATACTTATGAAATATCAATCTCAACAAGTGTTTCCAAACGAGTTATCAATAGGAATTAACTGGAGTTAACTTAATTGTTATTATCAAAATATAACTAACAATTACGATTAATGCAAAACTTATTGTAAATGCAAATCTGGTAAGACTATAACGAGGATACATTTGTGGGAGCTTGCCAATTTGCATCTGCGTTCACAAAATGATTAATGTAGGAATGCTTTTTCTTTATCCATTTTATATGCAATACGTTTTAAGCACGAGAAATAGGGCTAAGATTTATTTACTACTGACCATATAGGTTTAAAACGTCAATTCGGTATATCAATAAGTTTAGAGTAATGCAAACAAGAGTGAGATGCTAATTTGTTAGGGAATAGCATTATTTTTGTGAAAAAAAATCAATGGGGGCGGAACTGCCCAGTTGTTAGAAGTTTTGTCTCATAAGATAAAGGTAGAGGATCGAATCCCCCTAAATACTCTATACACTAGGTGCTTTGCTATGAAGTTTCCACTTCCCATCTTCGCTACAAACATATGCGAACTCGTGTTTCGTAAAATGAATAAACACTCATAAAAAACAGAATAATTTTAGTTATTATGCATTCTTCCTTTTATTTAGTCAATCCCTTCGTATGAACTCAAGTTTGATTCGTACAACTTTGTATGAAGAGAACGACGTTCTTCTAGATCTCGCAGACATGATAAGTCGGACTATCCGGTCCTGCCGTGTCCAATAACTTGAAGGTGACATTGAGAACATGTGGAACAAGCAATTTCAGGCTTGGTTAGATCTAATCTCGACATGTACTATATTCGACAATGACCATAGACACTTTAGGATATCCTAGTCTTCTTTGTTCTGTCATGAGCCTACCGCCATATACGCAGCTAGCTAATATTGCGCGAATATTCAAAGTTAAAATATTCTATATTATACCCATATCATTTGCACTAGTGTTTTTCTATCAAAGTTATGCCAGGTAAATATCTGTTGTAGTTTATCTGCTACTACTTTGTTATAATAAATTCTAGTTGTGAAAATGTGCCGTGATATCCATATCTATATTTAGATAACATTAAAACGAAGTTATATATCTGCCAACAATTATATTTACAAATATCACATTTTCAGTCAAACGACTTACAAACTGTGGTTAAATCATAAAGTTTACAAGCAGTATGGGCCTAGGTGAGTCAAATATAGTCAATATCAATAGCCAGGCTTCAATAACCTAAAGATCAGCGTTGTTTTAAAAAATGAGAAAAAATCTGGTAGATTGGGAGAATTCTCATTAGAAGTACAATAATTTTAATTTAACACTGTCTCTCTACTAGATACTGCGCTGGAAACGTATATCTTTATACAGACTATAGTGTTATTGGAATAAAATCTAAATATTAGTCTTAATATAAGAAACATCAAAAGAACTTGAGCGTTTGGTTGTTCGATAATATTTTCCTTGCACTTTTCTCTTTACTAATGCTGGTTTTTTTCTTCAGAATAGTCAATTCTGCGAGAGGTTGGCTATCGTATTCCGTATTAGAGGAAGACGTTTTCAAACCTCATGGTTACCGAATATTTCAGAAGACAGACTTAATACCAAAACTTGAATTTGCAAAACCGAGAACATGTGATCAGGTAGGTTCATACTTTTATGTATCAGTCAGATGAACATAACTATGATATAGTCGTAATCAAAAGCAAAGAGGTCGTTGTGAAAAATTCAAAGGCCCATTTTGCCGCACTTTTCTCTTCTCTCAATAAGCAACTCTATTATTTAATACTGCCTCTTTACTGTTCGAAAACACTACGTTATTTCCTACTTTCAGATTTTCGTTGACTGGACGGCCGTGGCTTCCTATACTCCTCGCGGTCCTCTGCTTAAACTACCTCAGAACATGTCCTCGATGTTCCACATGTTTGGTACTGCTAGAAAGGCTTATGTAAGTTGAAGTATAGTTTTCAATAAAAATGTTTGCTTTACCAAATTTATAGCAGGATGCAAGAGCTTCAACGCAGTATCCTGGAGAGAGACGGCGTTAGATTACAAGGGATGTACTTTTGAAGAAAATGCTCCTAATTCACTGAATTTCTGTAATTTTGGATACTGCGCCGACTATATAACGGAACATACTAATAATTAAAGAAAATAGTTGTTGTTTTCAGAAGTTCCGTGACGACTCTTTCCCTTCATCTGGAACAAAGTGGGATATGGACAAGTTATGGGCTGAATACAGTTCATTACCCGAAGATGAACTATACACTATTGGAAACTACTATACTATTGGAAGTAGGTTTAGGCAAACATTTTTCACAGAAACCCTCATTTATGAGTTTTCTTCCATTTTTGAAACTTTCCGATTTTCGATCTTTCTTTGATTTATCGCGATATATAAATCAATCTGAGCGAGTGTCCGAAACAATTCAACACCAAAAGTATCCGCAGATCTAAGCGACATGGGCATTCATTAAAGGCACGCTCTAATAGAGAAAAGCAATTCGCCAGAACCATCTATTCGAGCTCAGTCGAGCTTCAGTGAATAAGGAATGTAAAAATACAAGATAGATTCAAAGATTTGCGACACATGAGTTCCACGAGGTGGATCACCCCAAAAAATCAGGGTGATAGGTTACGGAGGCGTTAGTTATGACGCTTTTGAACAATTTCAATTTGGATATTTTATTCCATAGAGACCATCATACGCAGTTGGAACTTAGAAACCGATTGGTTCAAAATTTATTTTGAGAAAAACTATGAACTTTTGAATGTCGGCCACTTTACGTTCAGTTTTCACGGGGGGGGGGGGGGCATTCGGGTACTCATTTTGGAGTACGGGGTCAGGACTTCGCCCATAAAACCGTGCTGTACTGTAAATGGCACAAAAAAGTCCAAATGTGAAGTACCAAAAAAATGCAACAATTTTTATATCAAAGAAAGTAAAGTCTAAACACGTTCCTTTTTCATCATTAAACAACCCCAGGCAACCGAATCGTTGATATCGTCGGGTTAAGAGTATTGATACTTTTATTTTGAAAGGGTGCTTTCCCTACTATTCTCTTAACCCTTATAAGTGCATATACTGTACTGTACTGGTATATTCAGGATCAGGTCAAAATTTACAGTTTCAATCAAAAATGTTGAATAGCTTTTTGAAAACAATGATTTATATACACAGTAATCAGAGGTATGTGTCCTATTAAGTAAATACATGCAAAATCGACCAGAAGTACTTCTACCATTGGTTTCGAAAGACAAGTATATCATTTACAATGATTTACAGGAAATGTAAATAGAATAAATAAAATATTTCAGTGTCTGTCTACTATGCAATGAGTTTTCATAAGGAAGTGGTTAAGGATAAAGCCGGACTAGTCATTGGATCACACACCCCATGGGCAGAATATTATGCTCTCTCCAATGGGGCCAGTAGTGTACGTTTGCCTTTTTTATGAATATAGAAATGGTCAAAATTTATTTGACAGTTAGAAAAGATGCGATATAGTACAAATTGCAAATAGGAACCATTAATAACATTACTTTTTCGATCATATATTATAAAAAATATTAATCAGAATGAAAACAAAGTGGAAGAAAATAGTATAAGGGAAAATGATTGTATTAGAAATCGATCTGTTATGTTAGAAATAAATTTAAACCATGTAAAACGGCCTAAGACGAAAAATTTCCGAAATAAAAATAAGAGTTATTTTCCAAACTATGTCTTAAAATGGCTTAAAATTTAGTATATCTAGCTTTTAGGTAACTACCGTAGACTATCAAGAAATACACATTAAAGGCAATAATCAAATGCACTTCGTACACGCAATGCAGTTTGCCAAGGACTACAAAAAGTAAATAACACATTATAATTGTATTATAAAGTTATTTTAAGGCACATGGAATTATATGACTTTGCTGTATCATTTTCTTCTATCGAACATAGTGGACTAGGACGGTAACAACTATAATTTATTAATTATAAATATTTATTTATTTCCAAAAAACATGCTATGTATCATTTACTGGTTTGATTTATTTATGTTTTTTTCCGTGAGGGCATTTCGACCATGAAGCAATAGAAAATCCGCTCTTTGTACAATAAAAGAAACTGAGCGGAAAATAAAATAAAGTAAAAATTCTATATAGTTTAAAATACAATAATAATATAATTAGTATTATAATTATTATTATAGATATGGTGATCCAATTGACCCTATTGGGGATCTGAAAGAAGTGCGGAAGATTGCCTGCACATTAAAAAGAGGAGGTGAGAAATAATGTTCATTAAAATACCCAAATTTGTTTTGCATATTTTTATGAATACTCATTTAAGGATATTTCTTCCTCGGTCTTCCCAGGGGTCAAGATGCCGTAGTTTACAATTTGCATAGAGTATATGGTAGAATACGTCTAGCTATGATAATGACAGGTTTGTTCCATATTTCTTAAAACATTCGTAACAAAGTGCCCAAAGGTTGAAAATTCACATTAATGAATACTTGAAAAGGGATGGAACTGTTTAATGCATTTATATTCTATTAGGAGCGGTGCTTCCTGCGCTGTATGCTGCGGAGCACTGCTGTTATATAAAATAACATGCAAAATCGATGAACTTCTTCGAAACTACATTTATTTATATATAACACCGCATCTGTCAAGGACACTTCGCTGGAAACCTATCTCTTGATAGAGACAAGGAAAACACATTTTAGTGTAGCTGTTCGTGCCCAACAAAATGAGTTTGAGTAGATTAGCCTGTATTAGACTATAGTTTGGTTAAGCAGGCAACATTCAATGAAACACTCTTCGAAGATAAGCTAAACTTTTCCAAATAATTCTTTTCTGATTTGGAATTTGTGCTTATTTATGTTCGCTTGATCAGAAGATCCTGACATTTGGAAATATTTTTGTTTATCAGTTAGAAGAATGCATAAATGGGGGTTAAATCGTACCTTAAACTTGCACTTTCTGGTATCTTCTTTACTGCAGAAGGGGTCCTTATCTATTGTATGTTTGAACATTGCAGCATTTTGTGCTAATAAATAGATAGGAACAAAATAGCAGAATAATAAATATATATGTAAAAAGAAACCATAACTACAAAAAATGAAAATTATATTATATAATCTGTGTCAAAACCTAAACTTACTGGAAGCGCGGTGTTCATAATATTGCATTCAAAAAGGTAGGCAATTCAGAATCTTCTTAAAGGAGAGGTTAATAAGCTAACTCCACGAATTCTTAAAGTTAAAACTTATTTTGATTCCAGGCTTCGAATGGGTTTCCACCTTCCGCGGTACATCCAAAACTCCAGTCACCGTTACTCTTGACGACTTAGATGGCCTCGATTCGTTTTCCGGATACTACCAGGACCTATTTGTTCTTAGAAAATTGTAAATACTATCCTGTTTATAGTTATTTATTATGTTTGTTACTGACGAGTGGAAAATGCCACCCGCGTTCTTTAATAAAAACAAATTTTAAACAAAGTTTTTTTATATTTTTTTATATTTTATGATTAGTAAATCAAGGGATCTGATGAGCCGAATCAAAACCAAAAAGTAATACAATTCATGAAACAGCCCCACCAGCCGTTAGATAAGAAGGTAATTCCGTCATGACCTTAGGGGCGAAACGGAATTATTCTTCACTAGGAACCATTCGTGTTGTATGTCTTGTCCTTCATTATATATTGTTTTCATTATCTATAGAAGGCCTGGTGCATTCATAAAAACACCGCTGTTCACCATTATACTGCACTGAAATACAGAAGAAAGTTTGATCTGAGATCAGGCCGATTATTTGAGTAGCTCAGTTTGATCTTTTAAACTGTCAAGTGTTCACTTTTGTGCTTGACTGACCTCACAATTAGACTGTGTTATTATGATTTCTGTAGTATTCTGTTCCTGGTCTTTACTATGGTTATCGACAATAAGTGGCGCGGTTTTAATTCAGTTCAGTTGGTTGATAAGTCAAATGATTGCTAGATAAGCAACACAATCATTCTGTCTTTCTAGTACCCCTCATTGTTAGAAGACCCGTCTTGTTGGTCCGCACAACTTTAATTATGACTTCGCTTTATTTTTTAACATTCCTACTTGGTTTAACTACGCCGGTGGTCCGATCGGCCAAGATCGGCATTTTTACTGCTCCGTTGAGTAATAGTCAGGTAGGAACTATGCAAAATTATGTATATGGGCCAATAACTAGAGCTGGAAAGTAATTTCATTTTCCATATTCTAACTTTGACTTTGAAATATAGAATAAGTGGGGCTTTGTTCAAAGCCTATGAACTATTATCGCTGCTTTGTATAAACATTAGACTACATGCATCATATGGGTAATTTATAAAAATACAACACCAAAAAGATCAATTATTCATAAAAGAAAGCATAATATAGTCTCTACCAATAGCAAATTTGCTGGCAAGTTCGGTTCTAAATGAAAATGCATATTAGATCGGTAGATTGGGAGTTTCTTCAAAATTGCCATCATTTGAATCTAATACAGCCTTTTTCCATGATACTACGCTGGATACGCTCTATAACTGAATGAACAGTTTTCTAAAAAATATTACCACCCAACTTACAAATTGAACTAGTGTTTTCATTGTCATTGAAATTTAGATTTTACAATTTGGAAATGGTTCATTTTACAGATGATTTTTAATATTCGACTTGCTGAAGTTCTAGCCGACGATGGCCATGATATCGTTATTATTCGACCCAATATCAACCCAAAAAGCACAAAATTTGCCTCCAAGCATCCCAAGGTGACAACAGCATACTATATGGTTTTAACAAATTTATTATCAAATTTCATTAGTATTCACTTTAAAAATTAAACTATTTATATAGAGACTTAGCTTATAGTCTACTTAATCATCTCTATGATAACATTTGATTGTTCTTTAAACAAGCATTCCTTAAGAATGGAAGACCAGCTTTTAGTTCCTTAAAGAAATATTGTAGGTTCGGGAAATTCGGATAAATGCCCTCCAAGACCCGTCAACATTCCAAAACTTCTCTGATTTTGAGCATCAGTAAGTTTTTATTGCAGCTGTTTATAGTCTCTTATTCAAGAGTAAAAAGACCGTACCTTCTGCTTATTGTTATAAGAAATTTGCGTATTCTGTAGACTTTAAAGGAAAAAATGTTATTACATTTTTTTACACTGCCCTTTTGGTTTTGAATTCGAGAATAATTAAGTAAACTTTTTGTTTATAGAGAAATTTTCGGTCAATTGAGTTTTGGAGGATACATGGATCTATCAAATCTATACAGAAACATGATGAACGAAGCTTGTAAAAGTAAGTTATTTTGTTAATAATAAGAATACTTTTAATTTTGCATAAAACTTTTTAATGATTCTACTTTAGCAATTATCAACGACGATACGTTTATCGCTGCTATTCGTGAAGAGAATATCGAGTTGGCCTTCCATCATCACGTTGACTTTTGCCAATTAGGGTGCGAAACATTGTTTAAACATTATGCGAAGCTAACTTAAAGAGTTCTTTGTTCAAAATAAGTTAAATTATAGATATCTTTTTAAACATACAATATGTGGGTGCAGTATAACCTAGACCATAAATGCTGCTGGCTTCCAAGTCCAACCTTCACAGATTCAAAGATTTCAAACTATTAATTCTCGTTTCTGAAAACTTTGGAAAATAAAAACAGGAAATTAAAATCAGGATTGTTTAACAAAACTGAATTTCCAGATTGATTCATCACCTTGGCATCAAGAAGTTTGTAATGACCATGGCTGGACCACCCGAAAGCAGTCAGATTAGCAACATGGGTGTTCCCGTTTTTCCTTCAATCTATCCAGGTAGGCTGAATTTAACTTAATTTATTTAATAATTATTATTATTTCAGTAATTTTAATGAACTCTACGATTCACATGACGTTCATTGAACGTGCCAAGTCACTGTTTGCATCACTTCTTTTTAAAACAATGCAACCATATCAAATGGTACGTGGGATTGATTAAACTGCCAACCTTCCTGTTAAATTGACTAAACTAAAACACACTTTTTAAGATGGACCAATTTTCTGATTAAAATATATAAAAGTTTTGAGTTCTAAAAAAGCACACGAACAATTATAGGAGCGGCCCCAGACTGAAATTCATAGAGCCAAATTCGGAAAGGATTTCCCACCCATCGCAGAAATCAGAAGCAAGGTATAGCGAAAATACAGTATTGAAGTTAAATCAAGAAATTAAGTTTTTGGCTTTATAAAAGATGGATGCTCCTAAAATGATTCAAATATATACAAAAAACTTAATACCCTTTTATAAGTACAATTATAATTAATTCAGGCTTTGATGAACTTCATAAATGCAGATGCACTGGTTGAGTTCCCATTGTTAAGGACTGAGAAGATTCAATTTATTGGAGGAATTGGAACTTCAACAAGGAAGAATCTTAGTGAAGTTAGCGTAGTTTAATATTAACAAAGTCAACTATGTAATAGGACATTTGGAATAACTGTAAGAAAAACTCAACAAATTGATGAAAATATATTTATTTATTTATTCCAGCCTTTTCTCTCATTTGTGACCAAGTCTAAGAAGGTTGTTATTGTTAGTTTTGGTTCGGTCGCTATCTCATCTGATATGCCTTTACAGTGGAGAAATGCGTTCTTAGGACTCTTTGAGTAAGTTAAGACCTTAAGATACTGGTAGGCTGTGGTTTCGAGGCCAATTTTAGAAAACCGGTGTGCGCCGTTTACCCAGGCACTGTCAAAATAGTACTACCTGAGTTACCTGGTAGAACCTGGGTAGAATACACGCTACACCACCCGCGCTTAATTAGCAAATAGAACACACATACTGATTACATTTGAGTGGGTGCTTGTATTTTCTGAACGAATTAAGTCTATTCATTATCGCCGATTTATTCAATATCAAGTAAAACAACAATAACAATGAGTGAAACACAGTTTGGGTCAAATCAACTCAAATATACAAGTTGTTCAGAAAGAATCCGGACATATCCTTCATCTGGAAGTTCGAAGAAGATATTGAAGTTCCATCGAACGTTCTACGCACAAATTGGCTACCACAGAATGATATTTTGGGTATATTAATTGCAAATACTTATATTTATCAAGAGATTTCAAGTACATGAGAAATGTGTCACCATTATCACTCATGGAGGTTACAACAGTTTGGGAGAAGTGATCTCAGCTGGAAAACCAGCCCTTTTAGTGCCTCTTTTTGCCGATCAGTTTAGGAATTCAAGACTAGCAGAATGGAGGTAAATCAGACACAGTCCAGATAACATTTTTGGAATATTCTTTTTTGGAACATTTTTGTAGGACAAATTCGCACCTTAATTGAGAGTAAATGAAAGTTTGAAATCAAGTCTAGAGACGAAGAACAAACATATAAATAATACTTTTCCATTTGTTTAATTTAACTGGCAAGGATAATATTATATTAGTAAAGCATAAATTAGTTTTCTTACCACATTTTTACAGAGGTTTCGGTATTCCTTTAGCAAAGGATCAACTCTCGCCAGAATACCTGCACACCAACTTACAAAAGGTTTTGAATGATGATAAGTAAGTTCCTACTTATTTTATAATAATTGAATAATAAATGTAATTTTAAATATTTTAATTAGAAAAAACTTGATTTTAGGTATATCAAAGCCTCGATCGCTCTGAGAGATGTGGTCAACAGCAAACCGTTAAAGCCAGAAGATAACCTAAAGTACTGGACCAAGTTTTTGCTCACCCACGACGATTACAATATGGAATTACCGCAACTGAACTTTATTCAGTTAGTGTCTCTAGATATAATTCTCGCTGTTGTAGGCGCTATTCTTTTTGTATTATTCTGTTTAAAGCGAATCATAATGTTGTACTATTGGTCTTGTTTTGAAATGTCTTATAAATCTAAGGAAAAACTACAGTAATCACTTCATATTTTATTTACATTTTTAATAATCATGTTTATAAGTTTAATTCCAAATTACCTGTATGTGTGGGTTTTTGTCCAACCCGCGTGAGCTTTAAGTTGCACAATGATATTTTTATATTTAATGAATGTTCGAAACAACCAAAAGAGAGGTGTTATATAAGTAATTTATTGAATCTATTGAAGTATAGAGATCAGTTTGCATGGACATGTCTGAACACCTTTCTGGCCACAACCTTTCTTCTTCTGTATCCACTGGATGCATCCTGGTGGGGAGCTGGGGCTGGTGGAGCTGGAGCGTCGTATCCTCCTGAAAATATCAATGTTTTAAGATTATGTTTTCAAAAATAGATGTTTTGGTTAAAGTTATTTAAGTGAACATTTCTTACCGGAAGACTTGACAGCTTCAACAGCTCCGCTTCTTGCTGGACATGGGCAATAAGCGGCATCAGCTCCTGGAATTCCGGCGGCTCCTGGTGCTCCGCTTGGACCATCTTTACCAGGCTGTCCATTGTTTCCGTCAGACCCAGCTGGTCCTTCGGCACCTGGATTTCCGTCACTTCCTGGCTGTCCGTCTTGTCCCTTGTTTCCAGCTGGTCCAGTGGATCCGACTCTTCCGGCAGGTCCTGGTCTGGAAGTGTATTTCTTTCCATTATTTCCGGGATGTCCGTCTTGTCCTGGAGTTCCATCTTGTCCATCGGATCCAGCTTCTCCTTCTGGGCCTTGCTCTCCTGGTTGGCCATCCTGACCAGCTTGTCCGTTATCTCCATTGTTACCGTCAGGTCCTGCTGGTCCGGCTGGTCCAGCTGGACCAGGAGGTCCTTGTGGGCCAGCAGGGCATTTGATGCATTCCTGGATCTCATAGGGATTCTTTGCAGTAGAGATACCATTCTCTCCTTCTTGTCCTGGTTGTCCAGGTTGTCCATCATCTCCTGGTAGACCTGGCTGTCCAGCTGGACCTGGTGGACCTGCGGGACAGTTGTTTGGCTGTGGTCCGCAGTTACATTGACTGCCTCCGGCGTTCTTCTTTCTGCGGAACACACTTCTAGCATCACGGTGACCAGCTTCGATTGAAGAGCTCATCATTTCATCCCAGGCACTGTTAGCGTAAACCTAAATACGAAAACCATATTGCAAGAGTTCCAATATGAATTGTTTATTTAGACAACGATGTGAATCAAGTGCTACTCTTTTCTTGCAAATTATTCAAAAGACTACCTTGAAGTCGGCCAAATCACCGAAGGCATCGTCATAGAAGTTATTGATATCATTGAAAAGATATCCAACTGTGATCAGGGCTCCTAGGATACAAAGACCGCTGCCAGCAGATACGATTCCGATAAAGTTTGTCATCTAAACTGTTATACATAAACTTTGAAAGAAAAAAGTTAGCTAAGAATATATACATTTGGATTATAGCTTAATTATTAAAGTAACCAAAACTTTAAAATATTAGCAGAATAAACTTTCTTATCTGATCCGCTTTGGATTGATATGTTGTGTGTTTCATCAGTGTCTATTTATACTAATTGGCGACCTTACACTTTTCTTTTTCGAATGTTAATCTAACGGCCACCTTGTACACCAAATCGTCTTTTTATCTTCCTTATCAAGTTTTCTGTACTCTGCCTGAATGGCAAGGCGGTTTCGGCTTTCGCTTAGGTCATGCTTAACCTTTTTATCCAAGCCGACTGCGAAAACAGTCATTAATCATCACAAATCGGCAAGCGGGGGCTACTTTTTATAGGCATTGGGTTGATTTAAACGGTGTTTATATTATAGTGGCAAAAATATAGTAGATGATTTATGAGTGAAATGTACTATTTGTTGCCAATGGACTAACTTTTCTTTCATGATTCAGGTATATTGCCAATGGAACAAGCAAATTGCATGTAACGAAGTGCTGCGAATATTGCGCCCCAGCAATAGTCGTGAAAATTTGGAAACAGTATGAATACACTTTGTATATTTATAGTGTAATTTGATTGCTATTTATTTATAAAATAGTAACATAGTTATTAATACATAAATATTAAATATCAAACTGGACAACAATTACTTCTTTCCATTAGTTACACCATTACCTCCAAGAATGAATGAGAAGGTTGTGGATTTTGAAATTGTTATCTAAAAAATTGTTATCTTTTAGATAGGAAAACGCAGCTTTTTTTAGTTGAGTACCTTATGTTCAGTATAGTCATTAGCATTAATAGAGAACTTTCTCTCTTCATATTGTTTTTTCATTGACAAAATCTTCATCTTCAAGAGAGCCAGTTCTTCCGAGCAACCTGCTACATCTATTCGACCAAAATCCATATTAGTGGATTCGCTTTTTGCTATAGTTTTCTATAAAGATGTTATTAATGTATTTGAAAGTATAAATATTACAAACCTTTATAATGCTTGTTAAAGCTTTTTGACTGAACCCAGTTTGATAATTGACCAATTTGAATAAATGTCTAGGGTTTTCCATTAACAATTCAATGGTTTTGTTCGTTATTTCTGGATCTCCGGGAGTTTTCTCAATTCTATTCATGGATACATCTATGTTTCCCCGAACAATTTCAAAAGTCTGGAAAATGTTTTTTTATTGAGTTTTAAATAATTTTCTTTTATATAAAGTTATTTTGGTGTAATTTCCTTTCCAAAACTTACTTTATCGCTGAGAAAGTTACGGCAGCCCCCGGTAGAGTTCTCTATCCATAGGTTGTTAACTCCATATCTCTCCAGAAACTCGTTAAACTCCTTGGAATGAGTCTTGAAGCCCACATTATTGAACCAAACAGTATCTATTTTCCTGAAAATATAGTATATCGCAACGAATATAAACTGAATTATATAGTACATCAAAAATAGATTCAAATTAGAACTCACTCAAGACTGGGAAAGTTCAGAGGAACATTTTTAGCAAATGTATGTGGACTAACAGCCATTCTATCGAAACGAAAACGTTTAACTTCAAAGATCTAAAAAATATATATTTAATAATATGCTAAAATTAGCAAAAAAACACACTCTTTCTCTCAAATTCGAGTTATCATTATTGATCTCGCCTTCCCATAGATGCTTCATTTCCAAAGTCTTCTTTAGTTCATCTTCAAGATTTATGGATTTATCACATAATCTAAAGAATTGTTGACACTTAATATATACTAATAATGTTAGTTTCTAACCTTATTTCATTCCATTTTTGTCCGGATGTCTCCGAAAACTGTGTGTAGCCTTTTTGGACTGCTCTGAAAGGCAATGAACCAAACCGAGTTAGACGATACATTACAAAAGGAAATGAATGAAAATATGATATGTGTTTGTATATCAATAACAATAACAACTAGCGTAATGCATACGCCATTATATTTGATTATTGGGTCAACGGTTCGTGTAGTTCGCTATTGGGATTCGAAGGTTAATTACAATCAAAATCCTTACTTATTTTACTAAACGAGCTTTCATCTACCACACTACGCTTACGCGCATCCGTGACGACTATGTAGTTCAAACTGGGGTGTTAATTCTAAAAGAAACTATATGGAACTGAAATTGAATTTAGACTTCTTCTAACGATTAATTTGTTTTAGTATTACACTACTGCAAGGCATATTTAAATATCTTACATATACTTTCATAATGAAAGCAGTGTGTAATCAAAAGTTAAAACTTAGTCAGTTAATTACAGTTAATTGTTAGTATCAACCTACACGTTGCTCTCAAATTACAGTAATTTGTAAAAATAGAACCAATCCGAAGTCTTCAATTTAAAGACTAAATTAAAATGGTCCCGCACTCTTCATTACTTATTGCAGAAATTATTTATTTCAATAATCAATAGATCTATATGTATTTCTTCGTTTCTGTTCCAAAAGACCATCATATTCGCTGTATAAAGTTGATCGCCGTGTACTCCTCTAAAAATAATAATATTAATAAGATCGGAAGAG
>JAQGAV010002021.1:0-17607 GCA_034691345.1 Phasmarhabditis papillosa
CTTGTTATCACCTCGGTAGACCAGTAATAAAAGAAGACTTCATGATGCGACTATGGCAAGAATTGCAATCTTCTCCTCAAATAAAATGGTATATTAACTCAAAGATGTATATTAGTATCAAACATTTTATTAGTGGAGAATAAACAAAAGAAATAATATCATTATTATTATTATAACAATACAGCATAGGTCTCAGAGGTGAAGGTGAACACTGCCATACAGTTTCAGTTTCACTGATATAGAAGCAGAAACTAAGATGTAATAGGGGTAGGGTAGGCATTCCTACAAAGTAGGAATTTTCTCAAGTGGTCTCATTCGAGAATAAATTAGAGCCAAGCAATTAGCTTCTGCTAATTTCCAGTCTTTCTCAGCCTATAATACAGATTTATTAAAATGAGAGTTGTATAAACTGCACCATTACTACAGACGTGAATCCCTCTAAATATTCGTCATTGCGAACCCATTCTCCGTCATAGTTGCAGATGATGTAGGCACGACCCAAAAAAAGTAATTAGCTAACTCCTTACGAATGCAAACGTACCATCAAGAAGATGCTTTCCTGCATGGCAGAAGACAGCAGTAAGTTTGTAACCTGTGATGCTACTTCGGAGTTCTTCCTTGACAATGTGCCCCAAGTCCAGCTCCTTGTTAATCTAGAAAGGTCAACACATAAAAAAGACTTGTGATAAAACATACCCTGAGTTTGCTGTTAACCCATTCATTCTCGTTGTCCCATCGGCGAATCATCACAACGACGTACCTAGACGTTAACAATTATTGCTCACATAAATCTTGTTATCACCTCGGTAGACCAGTAATAAAAGAAGACTTCATGATGCGACTATGGCAAGAATTGCAATCTTCTCCTGCAGATTTTACACTGAAGGTCTTTGAGATGAAATCCTGAACATCATTGGGGAGATATAAGTCACGATCCTCAGTTACACCATTCTTTCTAAACGTTTAATTAGAAATATCTTGTGGCATATACTCACGAGATCTGTAATTGAAAGTCAACAAAATTGTGGTTGTTCTCCACATGGGGTTCCCCGCCACGAGTTTCCTTGCACTCACATTGTTTCCTGAATAATAAATGACTTTAAACTCAAACAACGATACCTCACCTTTCACAATACTTAACTTCGCATCGGGCAAGAAATTCGTCTTCCATACCATGTCTCCACTCGAGTGCCTGGACATCTGCGACTTGAAATTCTGGGAACTCTTTTAAACGTAGAATTGCGTATTGGACGAAGTTGTCATTGTCTTCCCTAAATAGTTGCATATGCTAGTAGCTTTAGAATACTTACGCAAAGTCTATACTTTCGGAGAACCACATGGGATCCATTTTTACAGCCTCGTGGTGATGTGGCTTGGTGAAATTTGACCACATATGAGTGATACGAACACGAAATGCTTCAACGCGAACATATACGATTTGGTCACCGTCCGCATTGAAGAGTTTGCTTCTCAGGTAGGCAATTTCGTTTGCTTCGGAATGGCGAAATTTGCCCTCTGTAACAATAGTTATATGAATTACTAATGGAGGTATATACCTATCTCGGCTAATTCTTCCCCAGTTGCATTCAGCAACTTATTTCCCATTTCCGCAAGAAAACGTACTGGCAACTCTGCAAAATAAACAATGAGTGAATTGTTTATTATGTTGGGCAAACCAGCAAGAGGGAGAAACTCATCGGATTTTACTTCCATGTTCGCGAACTTCACAAAGAGTGCATAATCGAAATCATCTTTGAGGAATCCGAAAAATTCATATCCATCTAAACTGAGAAATTATTTTATTTAAGTAAATAGAGGTGACCTTTTAAGTCACGAGCATGCTTCTTCAAAAACTGCATTTCGGGAACATTGTGAAACATTGCTTCTGCAATTCTTAGCCGAAGATCTGAATTATTTGTTAGGAAATTGAGAAATGAAAAGAAAAACCTTTAGCAGCTTCCGAAAGTCCCATCGGAGTTTTGTCTCCCTCTACATCTAGGCTGGAGTCAAGCATCACATTAGTTTCTTGCAGACGAAATGCGCTACTTGCATCCCATCGTGAAAAGTTAGTAACATACGCGGTACCAACATTATATGTAATGGCCTCGTACAACTCATCTTTACTAAGTTCTGTAATCAAGGTTTGAATTAAAACACACAAAACCATACCACATATGGGTTGAAACGGCTTTACACGTTGTGAGCAATAAATAACAACGCGCCTAATCTCATCGGATGTTAATCTGACAATGAAGTCATACCCATCTGAAAATAAGGAACGTAGAAAGTTTAAGAAAATACGAAGATCTCACCTAACTTAGGGTTAGTGAAAAAAGAAACCACTTCTGCTGATATGGGCGACATTACTGAAAACAGAACGTTTCTGCGGGAAATAGAACACAATTAATTGAAAATGAAATACAGATACATGTTCTATATTTAAGAATCTGGAAACACATGACAACCGAGCGAGTCAGGTAATACAGGTTCTACAAAACAAAAAGTTCAATTCATAAACCATAAGCATGTGATTTGGTTTACAGACCCTCTACTTCCTTATTATTTTAGCTGTTAACAAAGACAAAAAGTTACTGGTGCAAGCCAATAAATAGTATCCTTTCATTTTTCAAAACTATGGCTATAAAACATTTATTTTCTAACAAAAATTCACATAGGGGAATATCTACAGCTTATTTATCATTCCTCTTATACATCAGAAGATAAGCATGCTTCAGACGCTCTTCCACAGTCACATTGGATACCTAAAATTTATAAATAATATTGAGATAGGCAGTGAACTTACTTTTTGGATTGCATCATCACTGAAGCTGAACCAACTGTCGTCTTCACTCTTCACATATGAAACATAATGTCCTAAATAGATATGATATAGATAAATGAAGCACAACGTTGCCTGTTTCCAGTTGTGGTCCCTCATGGTTAATGGCAGCGAGCAGACTGAAACCAGTTACATCCTGGTATTCTGGGGAAGTGAATTTACGGAGGTCCAATGTCTGGTCAACCTTTAAAATACATATAACTGAAAACAATGCTTGCAAACCTGAACATCATCATTGATTTTCTGTAAAAATCCTCCTTGCGAGTTAAATGCAAAACGACCAACATGAATTACCAAATATCTAAAGAACCCTTTGTAATTTTACAAAGTTGACCAACATACATCGGTAAATTTGTTAATGTTCTAGTTTTGTTTGAATCACGCCAGCATTCCTCACAATCATGGTATACCTCCGGTGCAAACCCTTTTTCTAGCATAGAGGATAAGCGATTCTCATCGGTTTTGTCTTCACTGAAAACAGAATTTAATATTCATATTTTATGTCACATACCTAAAATAAACCCTAAGTGAATTTTCCAGTGTCTGAGAGAGTAAGTGGCCTTCCACGTGCTTACAACCAGAAATGACGTTCTCAGTCTCAGCAATAGTGAAGAAGGGAGCAATGTGTTGCACACAATCGCAGAGGTGAGTGTAAAACTGGTGCGCACACTAAACAATGTCAGTGTCAAATGTAAAAATTATATCAACTAACCTGTTCATTATTCCCGTATCCTTCCTGTGGGTATTTCTTATCGAACCGTTCGCGTAACTGCCTTAGTTCCTAAAAAAAACGGTTAAATGATTCAATAACTGGACGGCACCTTCACAACATCAGCGTTGCGAATCTGTTTCTGTCCAGTCATAATTTGCACTATACGACATACTGCTCTAAAAATGCAAAGATTATTAGTATAAATGGGTTTCCTTACCCAGTAATTTCAGTGTCTCCGGCCATTTCATCAGGATTCTGATGCCATGATTGAATAAGACTTTCTGTAATCCCAGAGGCTGAGTTTAACAATTGCAGTACACTATTCGCATAGCAGAAGCGCCCGATATTGGGTAGCCTGCAATTAATTAGTTTAAGATAATAATAATTGAAAATTTTAACCCAGTAGATCTGCAACCAGCAAATGTGACGCTATTTGGTGCATTTGACAATGAAGGAGAAGAGGTGATGAAACGTCGCATGGGAGCATTACAAGTGTTCCATATCGACGGACGGGTAACGGATGAGGCAGAGCATTCTGATGGTGCTTGACTGCTACCCAGGGGAGTCACTTCAGAAGACTTCAGAGAGCTATCAGACACCATACTAGTCAAACTAGGACAATCAGAAACGCTCCAGTGTGTAGCAATTCTAGCCAAGAAATGATCACTAATTTGAACAGCATCAGTTGAACTCATGTTATATTTATTCTTCTTCAGTGAAGACATCCGAAATTCAAAACCTTAAATATCTATAAAGCACAATGTGGCTAGGAAACAATACCTAACGCGAGGCTCTCAATAATTTGTGATTTCCCCTTTACATCTTTTGATGGTAATCTCTTGAAGAGATTTTTGATTTCAAAAAATTCTAAGCTTCGTAGGGGGTATTCTTGCGAAACATCTCTCAGCGGTGGAAGATTTTGACTCTCTGAAGCACTCAGCTCAATTAAGTGGCGAACGGAAAGATCTAAACAAAAGATTTAAGTAACATACATTTTCCTTTGACTACAATTACCTCCTAGGGAACTAACACGATTTCCTTTCATTTCGCAGTAGCGAGCAAAGATGCGTTCGACCATTTCCATATCAGTCAAATATGCGATGAAGCGATATCCATCTGTAAAAAAATATGTGTACTTTTGCTTGTGAACTAGTAATTTACTCTTTAGAGTTCTAAAATTATCTTTTATCACATCGGGGAGATGATCCAAGGATCCAATTTCAGCCCACTGAACTGTTGCTAGCGCTTCACGAAGTTCTAAAATATTCCAAAAATATGTGAATGGAAACTAGCAGTGATTACCTGTGGAAGCAGCAGCAACGTCTATATCCCTTTTGTGACGAATCCAGATATGTTTCCGCAAGACATCCATAAGAGCTATTTTCTCGCGCTGGCGAAATGTGTTGTTCTCGAATGGTGGGAAGCAGGGATCAGTGATTTCTATATCAGCACAATATGCATCCCATATGGTCGGCAGGGGCAGCTCTATAGCAATTGGTTATGTTTTAGACCGATGAAAACGATACCTGCGACAATTTGGTAGGCAGTCACATCTTGTGAACAGTTTTTGATAACACGATCCAACTCTTCTTCCGAAGATAAGGCCGCTAGATTGACAAGTAGGTCGTACCCGTCTAAGATAGCTAGGTTGGCAGTTTGTAGGAGAGCTTACCTCGAATTGTTTCAATATTAAACTCAGCAATACTAATCTTTCGTACTTTACGTACCATGATCTGAGGAGAAAAACTATATCAATGGTGAAATAAAGTATAGAAGAAATGAAACATGGAAAGAATGATATCAAAACTATACTAGTTAATAGAAATCGCGAGTATTTACAACTCAAATCGAAAACGTGATATATCAGTTACGATACTGGATAATAAAAACTTTTATTATTAAACAACAACGAACAATAAAACCGAGTACGATTAAGTCGCAGAGGGGCATGACTGTAGATGCATAAGAAATCTTCTTTTTGCTCACTTGTTAAGATCATTGCGTCTAGAACAGTCCTCAGCGATTACAGGTGGAAGCAGTTTCATATACTTCTTGCAGTTGGGGCTCTGCTGAAATGATAATATAGTCTAAACGTATTTAATTTGCTATACTCACATGATTTAAAGAAACGGTAAGTTTCAGTGTTTTCATGACGAGCTTCCAATCTTCGTCAGTCCACTCATAGGTAGCCTTTGCAATACAAAACATATCTGCCATGTATGTGTAGAAATCGGCTGGTTTCTTGCTTTTGTCGCTTGTAGGGATCCATCTTCTGTCCGAGTCGCAGCAGCACGACTCGTGGTTGCTTGCAACCTTTTCCTCATGGGTCAACTCATGGTATTCCTTGCCTTCCCGCACACAGAACCTACAGAAGAAGCTTCCCACTAAAATAAAGTAAATTAATGGTATACTGCTCCAAACATACGTTTGTGCTTGTTAAAGTCTTCACACTTTGCGCGGCCACATTGGGTACATCTTTTCAAAAGCTTCAACTGTTCCTTTCGTGCTTCTCTGGTCAAATAACGCAAGCAGTGTGTAGAAAAGTGGGAATACGAACACAAGCAAAAAATGCATTGTAATCTGAATTAGATGAATGTTTCATTCACTAAGTTAAGGAGTTGCTTACCCCATCGGAACATCGTACGGATTCCCAGCAGAGGAGCACTTGTAGATTGCATAAATATAACCTAGCACCTCGGGACATAGGCTTCGGAAATATTTTTCTGCTCGTTTAACATCTGTACTTTCGTCGAATGCTACGTTTCGAAATTTCCCATCAAATCTTTTGCTGCAATATACACGGCACATGCGCACCAGCGTATCAGGGCTGTATGCAAGCTTGATATTCACAAAGGACGGTGGGATATTGCTTTGTGCTCTTCGGGATCTAATATCCTCAACGACACATAGAACATCAAGGAGAGGCACTGTATTGTCAAGACCATTACTGGTGCAGAACTTATAATAATCTGCCTAAATGACATTGTAAAATGGGGCACAAGGAATACTGACCTTCATTCTGGCGATGGTTTTATCAGAACATTTCTTGAATTCCTTAAAGACGTTTCCTAAAACATAAGCAACTTTGAGGATTTGATCAAACTTTTTACCTGGTATTCCTAAGGCCTTTTGGAATTGTTCCGGAAACAAATGCCTATGGGTATCCCACACATAGAGTAAAGGCAGTGACGTTTTGAAGATCTCATGGGTGAAAATCGAGAAAATCTTGTCCCATTGCCCACTGTCTTTATCATATTCTTCTTGGGAGTAACTGAGACTGTGATCCACGATTCTGCTTTGATGCTCCCATTCCTAGAAACTGGATATAAAAGATGTATTGTTTAAAAATTACCTCGCTTAGGTCTTGATAATCGACATAATTTCTGCTAACCTCAGCACAAACTACTTTACTTTCTTTGATCTTCGATCGCAGAGCTGGAAGTGTTAAATTACTACAAATGTTATATATAACCCTACAAGTCGCTTCTGATCTGAAAGAAAGCTTATCATCTTTGCCAATAAGACGAACGATTGCTTCTACATAAAGACTTTTTTCTCTTGCTCGAAATCGGGGATGCCCATCGACCGAAAACTGTGGGGCCATTTCCCAACACTGTTTACCGTCGTTAGCGTTAGCCAAAAGTTCCATACAACTAGCATATGCCTTACATAGGGTAGACAATGGTAACTCTAAAACAAATACGTTTTTTTATTTTGACTATATTCGAACCAGCAATTGATTGTAGGCTGTCTGTTACTGCAGGAGCGCAGTAAAGCATCATCATTTGAAGCTCGTAATTTGAATATAGCCGTACCATGAAATCGAAACCATCTAAAATATATTTTAGTTAAGTACATCAAAAATTACGTACCTTTAATGTCATCTTTGTCAGCTTGCATGTGGGTAGGAAGACAATATGTCGTTTTTGCTGATTCGATATCGATACCAGATATTGGATATCCCATTGGAGCAGAATCGGGCAGATATATGTGATGCGCTTCCAAAACTCGCAAATAGGAGTTTCGAAACTGCTGCACTTCCCTTCGCATCTCTTTAAAGAAATAACAGACAAATTCAATGAAGAGCATACCTGCGGAAAGTTTATCATATCTATTAGATTCTGGTGAACCAATTGATCTGCAGACAGCTCGGAACACAATGTTTCTTTCATTACGGCGAAACACAGTTTCTTCTTCACAATTATATACAAATTGTGTTACTGGTGTTTTCACATCGGCCACTCTTTCGTAACTCAATAAAGCAGCCAGTAAAATGCGAACTTCCGCATCTAAATAAATAAATTATTTCTTTAAAAAAAACAATAACTCGCCTCCCATAGGCTGATAAGGCTGCAGGGCACCCTGACGGGCTACATATGTGGAAACATACTGCAGTTCTTCCCATGAATAGATCATTGCTAATACATCGTACCCATCTAAAAAGTAACTGTCGACAGTTGTTAAAGTGCTAGTACCGGAGAAATAAGATCTGTATTTCATACCATCAGCTTCTAAAGAAGTTGCTACATCCGGCAACATCTGAAATATATATTGAATTGTGTAAATTAAATTATACAAATTGGAACAATACGCAATATAGAGAATAGTTATAAATAACTGAGGCTTCAAAACCGACTCCTGCAGGGTTTGTTAAATTGAGTAATATTTAGGACGGAGAACCACCTTATCAACACGCAATACAAGAGATGCTTGAAGTTTAAAATTAAATTAAATATTAAATATAAACATTCACAAAGTATACTATATAGTACTAGTAGAACGAACTGGTCTACGAGGCGTATCAAAAATTTAGTACGCAATTCTGGGTGTCACATATTAAATAAGCGGTCCAATAGTTTCTGCCTTCTTTAGTGGGGTATATATGTCCTTCACAAGGGGATGGAAAATGCGCTGGTCATTAGATTACTAATAACACCTAGCCAACTAGAACAAAACCGATCTAAACCATGTAAGAAATGTTGATAAACTGCATTGAAGTATCTTCTTTTTATAGATGGCTATTGGTGTATTTCTTTTTAATTGTTTTAGACATGCGTGGCAATGCCTTTCATGTTCAACTGGGAGAACATGATAATCATGCACAAATCTAGTGCGGAATAAAAAAACGAATTAGTTGTAAAATATGATTTTTCTGATCAACATGTGTGATATGTACGCCGAGTGCCCCAACTTGATTTCCCTTGAAACCTGACAACTTTTAGTAAAGACTGTTTGTGACAACGAGCTTATTAAAAATAGCTACGCATTTGCATATTATCTTTGTTTACTATAAATATTATTACTTTAAATTTACAGGGTAAATATTACCTACATTATTATTTCAGAATGGAAGCCACCAATAGTAGTTCCAGTGGTCGATATATCATACCTATGTGGATGTCTCTTATAACAGGTTTGTTCTTTATCTGAACATAGTAAAGCTTTGTTTCAGATAGCTATGAGTTTATTCTTCGACTTAGAAAACAAGAAATTAGACTATTTACGGCAATAGCACGAAAGTATATTAATGATAGATTGGAAACTGTTTGCGCAGGTTAGAATTAGTTTTTAAAAGTTATATATATTTATGT
Organism: Phasmarhabditis papillosa; assembly: GCA_034691345.1. Lineage (NCBI taxonomy): Eukaryota > Metazoa > Nematoda > Chromadorea > Rhabditida > Rhabditidae > Pellioditis > Pellioditis papillosa. The sequence continues at coordinate 9,143 of JAQGAV010002021.1, forward strand.
TGTTCAGACTTGTCAGTATTTACTCTTCGCAGTATTTATGTGCAGATGTTGTCGCTTGACAACAAGCCGTTATCTATAGATCCCCATGAGTCGGATTTAATCCGAAAACTTTCATTAGATGAACTAATAATATATGAAAGTGAGATGAAAATGTTACTTGTATGTAATACCCCACTACAACTGGATAGGTGTATCAGTAGTGAGTTCATGTCGGTTCATAGAATGTTCAGCAAATCTTTCAGGATGCAAAATACTAATTCATAAGATGAAAGTGGCCTACAAAAGAAAAAATGAATTACTCTATCTACCAGCAGTCTACTTTCAAGTTTATTCTCTTCCATTGTATTTTGTCCCATTAATAGCGAATCCATGCCACTACCAAGGAATCAACCTTCCGCAAATAAGACGTGAAAGTCTTGCAGTACTAGTCATCTATGGGAATTACTCAATTGCAAAGGCTTGTCGACTGTTTATTAATGCATATTACTTTGGTCCTTCTTTCTCATATGAGAATGACATAAAATTAACTTTGATGTTAATAGACCGTTATTCAAAACGTACTCTTCAAATAATCTATAAGCTTTACAAGCTTGGTGGCGGAGATGCAAGTGTTATGAGAACAGGGTTAGCTCATTTTAGCTGAAACTGTTTACAATTTTTATAGGCTTTCGTGTGTCTATTGTCAGTTGGAAGGTAGTCACTACTCCAATCACTGTATACAATTTATAACAAGATACCAAAGACAAAGCATCTTACTACAGAAAAAGATTTGCTCCCAATGTGGCAGGAAGCATTGCTTATTGATGAATAACCACAAAGGTCTGCATTGTAGTTTCTACCTTTTATTCAACATATATTAAAAGGCGAATTTCAATGTCGGTTCTGCGTTCAATATGGACCTATCTATGCAAATCATAAGCAGAAGATGTGCAACAGTCCCCATAGATGGATGGAAGGAGGTGAAACAAATCAATCTCCGGGGGATCTCTATACGTTTCAAGCAGATTTGAGCTGCATTTTTCGAGCGACTTTTCTATGGGAAGAATTAGATTGGAGATTTGTCGAAGCTTTTGTAAAAGCCGAAATCGCTCTTTCACAGTTGAATGATCAGTCATCGTAGTAATCCCCATGTGTTTTTTCTAGCAATAAATCCTGCACCTTTAATTTTTTTTAAATTTTAATCTTCGTAGTTTGATTTAAAAATCTATCTAGGAAATTCAATAACATATATATATGTATATATACAAAAAACTCTTCGAGTTAAAATTTATTCCCTATCTCTGTCGAATATGAAAATAAAACCGTGTTTCCCACAATATTTCTCAGCAATAATTTCATCCACCTAGAAACAAATGATATGTATATTGATATAGTTTTACAATTACTTTTTCCACAGTTCTTCCAGTGAAACGATACCACTGTCCATTCCATCTTCTATGCATGGCAACGTTCGCATTCGTATATGCAAGATTGGCCTCCTCAGCGTCATCACATAGGACAGTTTGAAGTGTAATTCTTTTACGAATTCCGTGCCTTGAAATCACCCCAACATTGGAATGAATCTGAAAAAAAAAACATTTGTTTCTTTCACTTTTGAATTACAACCAACCTTGATACATTTGTCGTTTCCTTCATGATCAGCGAATCTCTTTACACGAAGAACCAAAATACTGAAAAAAACGTATTAAATTCCAATAAAAAAATGCACTTACTCAGCAACTTCATTAACGAGTCTCAGAGGCGAATTTGAATTATTGTTATAGAAGCATTGATCAATAAGTAAGTTAAGATCCGATTCTGAACTTGAGGTAACATCGAAACTGTTCATGGTATATGCACCAGAAGTAACTAGGTGTCCTGGTATATCGGAGATTCTTTAAAGCAAAAATACAACTTGTAATGCAAAAAACAAACATATCGGAAACTGTGTTATGAAACAGGGTAGATGGGTTTGTGGCATCTACAGAACAGTTGTTGTCCAAGTACTCCAATAAATCATTCATAAAAGGGTAAACGTCCTGAAATTAAAGGCATTTAGTTTCAAAATGCAGTCAACAAACCTTTCCCTCTTCCACGTCATGTGCTTTACGAGTTAGAGATGGTGTTTCTTCACTCAGCGATTTGAATTCGAGCCATAACTTTAAACAAATGGAACATTCATTGATGTGATTTAATTTACGATGTACCTCTGACATGTCATCTATAGTTCTATTTTTCAGATGAATCGAATGCAAACGTTTAGCCATATTCCTAAGCGATCTAAAATATGATATCAGTGTTTTTCTTAACTTAGGGAACTAACTGTAGAACTTTGTCAGAAGATTGGTCAGCGTCCACGAGAAGCCTATAACATTGGGCAGATTATGTAACACAAACAATTATTAGACCAACCTTTTCCGAAACTTTGCATTCAAAAAGAAAGCGAATACGGCAACAGCATCATAACGATGTTCAGAAAATAGCTGTATTAACAAATTAGTGAGCAGAGACTGAATATCATACCTGTTTGATGGCCAAATATTCTAGAGGAATATCAATGAGATCTTGGGAGCTGGACGACTGATAGCTTTTAGAAACACGTGTCATCTTTTCGTCTGAATTTTCTCTCATCGGTGTCCTAAGAATAACTAGACATTGATATTAAAAGTTCAATACATACAGAAGAAACTGTTTGCCATAATATTGGAGCTTTAGGTTTTGTGGACAAAAACGTTGGTCTCCCACATTCCTTTTGTCCTTAGTTGATTGAATAAATCTAGCTGGGATTTGACGATCTCTCTTAATCAAATGTTACTGGAACATATAGAAAAATGTGGTACCCAGTTTCTGAGATAAGATAGACTTGTTTCTTTGAATACACGGCTCCAATCCTCATCTTTCCAGTGTAGTGTAGCACGTGCAACGAGAGTCATATCGCGGCAATATAAGTAGAGGTCGTGATCTACAGAGTCAAATCCTTTAGACCAGCGAACTGGGCAATTGCACATTTTGATCTGATGTTGCTTGTGAATTTGGTCTACAGAGCGACAGCTTGAACAGTTGAATTCGTTCTCTGAAATTTCTTATTATCATTAGATTGAAACCAAGCCTACCGGAATGCCGATTGAAAGTTTGACAAACGTCCTGATTATTGCCACATTGGAAACAAAGCTGCAATTCCTGAATTTTCCTCAGCCTCATTTCACGCGTAAGATTACGCATACAATGGTCCGCGGAATGATTAGCTGTACAAAGATAGCACACATAGCTGGAACACACTAACTAGATTCAGTTAAAAACAAACGCTTACTCAGTGAACCACTTCTCAGCTGAGCGATAAGTACCATTGCAAAGAAGGTAAATGTAATTTAATGTCTTTACTGACAGTCGTCCATAGTACATTACTGCATCTTCAACATCATCTCGCTCAAAATCTTTTGTTCCACGAACTCGACTGCAGAAGGAACGGGCAACATCAACAACTGACACATTGGAAAACGCAAGTTGACGCATAAGATACTCCGGGGAAAGTTCTACGTATGCTTTCTCTGCTAAACGGCTATCATATTCGAGTGCCTTCAAATCTACATCAGTAAGGACCTTTTCGTCTGTGAGACCGGCATAAGGAATGACTACAGAGCGTTTATCCTGAAAGCAATTAATCAACTAATGTATTTGTAAAACTAAATAAAACCTGGCTGAATCTCTTCATGTTTCTGGTTGGCAAAACTTCAGGTATTTGTGGTCTAGGATCAACTCTCCGATAAGGTTCCGCCGTCAGGAAAATTAGTTTATCTCCCGTCAGGCTTCGCAGATAGCTCAGAGACGCGAAAAGATCTAAATATACGCCGGTTACTAGTAAAAGAATCATCAAAAAACCCTCTCCGATGGATTCGAGATTATCCATAGACCAATCACACTTTGAAAGGATGCGTCGAGTTGCTTGCACATATATACCAAGTTCCGCCTGACGATCTAGAAAAACAATTAAAATAGATACAACTCTACAATCACCAACCAATGCAAATGTCTTCAGTACTTGGTTCAGCGAATGACTGCATAACTTGATCATAAGCAATGACGATGTCGGAGAGCCTACATTCTGAAATTCAGCCAATACAAGTTACATGCAAACGTGTCACAAACCAGTTAAAAAAAACGAAGATGACCTATTGCTCAGCACCTGATTCATCACCTGTCGGACTACATTTTCAGAGTACATGAGAGGAATCAGATGAAAACTTGCTAAAATATAACGTTATATATATATATATTCAATACTGCGAAACTCACAACATATGGCCTCAGCTTTGTCGCCAAAATAGAATTTCATAAGCCGAACAACATATTCATCAACACCACCAAAACTGGACATCCTCAGAAACAATATCGCAATGAATAGAACACATCTGAAACAATAGATTAGTGTATATCCAAAATCTTGATTGCACCGAGCAGAACTTGTAAACATGTAAAAAAATGGGAAAGTAAATCCGCATGGAAACATCTGACCTGGTAATCTTTCTCAGCTATTATAGTTATTATATTTCGAGTGGCAGGCATTGTTCATATGAGCTGCTCTGAAGTAAAAAGTATTTTCCACCTCCTTATGATTTTCATATATGCCCTCCTTAGGTAGGCGGAAAATAAACTTATTACCCAGCGGAGAATTCAGATATAATGCTATCATTACCAATTGAGCCATACAATAGCATCACCAATACTACAATATATCAAAACCAAAAATACCAAAAACCAAAAATTATCCTGTGTAAAACAACAATCAATACCAGAGCACCAAGAACGGACATTTCCGGGCGAAGTGAGTAACCATGGGGATACAACTCCGGTCTAAGCGCTCTACTGCTAGAAGTCATAGCCACTGATAATACTTTGCCTAAATGCTATGGCAATATTTAATTTATATTTATATTTCTTGACCTCATTTATACTTGAACCGTACTATTACTCATTATCTACAGATGACACTATGGAAAACCTGCGATGACTACATTAACGACGAAAGTGCATTGAAGATAATAAGGTAAACTAATCTGAAGCTGAATCAAATATAGTTCTAGGTCTAATCCTCTGTGTCAGCCATACTACGGAATGCCACAACTCGAAGATGAACACTTCGGATTATATAGCACTTTCACGTATGAAAGTATCAAGCCATTCTTTGCTATTTGGAAATCCCCCATGCGACAAGAGAGAAAGAAAACCTACGATGACGGGATACTCACCGTTTCTCATCTGAGAACAGATGATTACGTAGAAGACTTCTTTCATTTCAAGTTCTTTGACGTGATAGAAGGAGCTTCAAAAGATATTGCACTAATGGCTTGGTATCATAATGTACGCTGTATACATAAAAGTTGCTATTGTTTTTTTTCAGGATACGGGAATCCTTCACCCAATCTCGCAAAACATGAGCAAATGGGATATTCTAGAACTCCTAGCCCAATGTGAACCTCAGTCCTACATGCCACGTATTTCGATAAGCGCTAGACTATGCAATTATTTCATAGTTCTACATAAGAAATTCTTCTCATATGATGATTTGAAACACGACGGAATGACTTGGACTACTCGTAATATTTGTAGTCGTATACTTATCGATGAACTGCACAATGATAGAAAGATGCGTACAATCATAGACAAACAGCCGGAGTTTCCAATTGAGCGTAGGGTAAGCCAACAAATTGTGTTTTGCCTAATCCTTTTATCCTAGATTTATGCTATGGAGGACAGCAAGCACAATGTTATTTCTCACTATCTCCTTCATTACAAACTCCTCTGTGACCCAAATGAATTCAACTATGATTTGTTCTACAAAAGAAAAGATCGCGCTAGGATTAGTCTTCCAGAGATCAATGTTGTTCCTCATTTGCATCATCTCCAAAATCGTCGGAGTCTTTAAATTGTTTTCCGATGTGAATTAATAAATTGTTAACAATGTCTCATTCGAAAATTTATTTTATTCAAAATATAACATGTCTTTTACAATAAAAGATGCTTATAAATTTAATATACTACAAAACTCCGTCATTTGCCAATACAACGCAGGAGCATCCTGAAATTTAAACAAATGTCATTCTATCGCTGTAACGTAATCTTACCTTTTCAAAGCTCTTCTAATCCCATGGGAAGATGTAGAAATATCGTCGCTCAGCTCACTGTCGCTCGGATTGATTTCGATATCCATGTCTTAAAAAACTTATACTAAATTTGCTTTAACTTCAGCTTACCGATCTCATGGGGATACCGATTATCAAGTGACGCCATCTGCTCGGCCATGTAGTCATTCCATGCACTGAATGGTCCTTCATTCACATGGGAGGCTGAAAAAAATCATTTAGAGATAAAGATAGCTTAACATGAAAGCATAAAGAAAGCAAAATGTGTAAAACTCACATCCCAGATTTGCTAAAACAGCGTTCTTGTACACATCTCCATATGTGAAGTGAACCTTCACCGAAGGATGAATCTGCTCAGCAAAAAATGAAGTCGGAACACTCTTCTCTTTTTCGACCTGTCGATCTCCTTGGTATGTATTGACATACTCTTTCTTGAGAGACGAGATGCGGAAATCATCTTCCCAGAACACGGAAGTAGATTGGCACTCTGAAATTTAAAAGATATTACGTCACTGTAAAGTATGCATACCAATCTCATCGGCTGAATAAGAGTCATGTTCACTCTTCTTATCGTCGAGCTTCATGCCTAAATTATTCGCTTTGCAAAGTTGAACAGCAATGAGTCAATTGTGACTGATTTGCAAAAATGAAGTACTTACGGCTTCCAGTAGGGCACATATCTTCGTATTCGAAGGCGAACTCCGGGAAGCCTGGATCATATGCTGCATCCATTTCCTCAATACCTAAAAGGAATATGTAACTAAGCTTTCAGTAGCGGTGTAACAAGCGATGGAGATATAATAAACGATAGTTTTCCTCACCTTTGTATTTGCCAGCTACTTGAGGATTGAGTGGAGAACTAACTTGTCCGTCATTCACATGGGAGGCTGAAAAAAATCATTGAGAGATAAAGAAAGCTTAACACGAAAGCATAAAGAAAGCGTAAAATGAAAGCTTAAAGAAAGCAAAATTTGTATAACTCACACTCCAAATTGGCCATAACGGCAGACTTGTAGACATCTCCAAAAGTGGATTGGACAACAATCGAAGGCTGTTTCACAGTAGCCCCTAAAAACTTGTACTATCTCCTTGTTTAATCAACTACAAACCTTCACTGGACGAGAATTGAAAATCTCCCATCGGAACAACTTGTTTAGGAGAGGACTCCGCAGAAAAATTGGAGAAATTCATTTGATCAAGTTCTTCTAAACAAATTAAATTTTTAATATGTGGCAAGATAAATATTAACTGAAAATTATATAACAAGACATGAATAAAGTAAATTGAACTATAACACCTCACACTGGACAATTAGCGTTATGCGAGGTAACGCCTTACTATATTAATTGAAAACAAGTCACAGTCTACAGCGAGTAAAACTTTGAAATGAATAAATGCCCTAGTATAGTCAACAGCGTTTGAAAAGAAAATAAGTTATGAAATAGCCTCCCGCTGCAGGTGATTTTATTATTTTTCACCAATAGTTCACCAATAACCCTGAAAAAATTACCCTAGGTGTAGAATCACACGAGGAAGCGATTGGAAGGGGTATTGATGATTAAAAATTTTTCCCAGACTTATAAATAACTAAAAACTTCCTAGCCGGGCCCATTCCGGCCCGATTTGCATCAAATAAATAGTACAGGTAGAAAGAGCGTCCCTGAATTACTAGAAACCAAAATCAATTAAAGATTCATTCAAAAATAAAGAAATAATGGAAAAGGCGAGTGAAAGCTTTTAGGCGAGCTAAGGCGAGTGAAAGTTGAGGCGAGTAAAAGTATGCGCCAGTTAAAACAATATTCTATTAAGTTTGTAAAGTACTTGTGTAACAATTAATATAATAGATAGTAACAGAACTACTATTAAAAGCTGACTGGCTCTTCTGAAAGAAATGTTCGAAACACTGATAAGACATAGGCTCTAGATAGGAAATAGAGAAAAGTGAAAAATTGAAGGCTGTAAATTAAATTGTTAGTTTGCTAAGCGAGTTATCATTGATAGATAGTTGGGGCACAGATGTATTTAGGTAATATTTGTTTTGAATGTTTACTTTGTATTGTGACCCTTAGATTACGTTTGTCATAAATTGTTGTGAAACGTAAAAAGATTCACGAATTTAAAACCTCTAGACTAGTTTCGAGTTTTTAGAGTATATATATAAGTTATGGTTATCCAGATTCAGGGCTGCGTATAGGCCGGCCTAGGCCAGCCTAGGCGGGCCTGCGACTTTTAAAAATTGGGCCTGGCCTGGCCTGGCCTGGGGCAGGCCGGCCTGGGGCGGCCTTAGCAGATTTTAGCATTGGAGCGCGATATACATCTTTTAAATCTGCACATTATTTCAGTCCA